>JAWWEE010000002.1:2965680-2989605 GCA_035221455.1 Xenops minutus
AGGGACTGGGGTCTATGTGTATCCAGGGCAAGGGCTGTGTGTGTGTTCCCGAGGGAATGGGCTCTGTGTGTTCAGGGAAGGAGCTCTGTGTGTGTGTGTGTGTTCCCAAGGGAATGGGGCTGTGTGTGTGTTCCCAAGGAAAGGGGTTGTGTGTTCAGGGAATGGGCTCTGTGTGTGTGTGTTCCCGAGGGAATGGGGTATATGTGTATCCAGGGAAAGGGCTGTGTGTGTGTTCCCGAGGGAATGGGCTCTGTGTGTGTGTGTATGTGTGTGTGTTCCCAAGGGAATAGGGTGTGTATGTGTTCCCAAGGAAAGGGGCTGTGTGTGTTTCCAAGAGAATGGGGGGTGTGTGTGTTCCCAAGGAAAGGGGCTGTGTGTGTAGGGAAGGGGCTGGAGCAGCTGAGGGAGCCGGGGGGGGCTCAGCCTGGAGAAAAGGAGGGTCAGGAGGGACCTTCTGGCTCTGCAGCCCCTGGCAGGACTGGGGGGCTGGGAGGGTGGGATGTGCTCCAGGGAACTGCCTCAAGGTGTGCAGGGAGGTCTTGTTTGGGTATTAGGGGGAATTTCCTCATGGAAGGGGCTGTCGAGGCCCGGGGAGCGGTGGGGTCACCATCGCTGGAGGTGTTGGAAGACCCGCATGGAAGTGGGGATGTGGTTTAGTGATGGACTGGGATGTGGTGGTGGGTGAGCAGTGGGACTGGGTGGGCTCAGGGATCTCTTCCAACCTTAGTGATCTGGTGAATGTGCTGGGTTTGGGGTCTGTCCCTGCAGGGGCAATGCCCTGTGACCTGGTGTTTGCTCTCCGGGATCCAGGTCAGGGTCCCGGAGTGCCCTCTGGAAAAGCAGGGGAATTGCAGCTGGAGCAAGGGGTAACATCCTGACCTGAAAGGCTCCCGTGTTAGCTGTTGGTCAGTCAGTGTGAAATGCCCACGGAGGAGTGACAAGATGTGTTATTAAGGCTCCCTGTGTGTGTTCCTGTGCTCCTGGAAAGGGTGCTGCCTTCATTTCCACACAGTAACTGCCTGGATGTTCATGGAATTGATTTACATTGAGTATGCCCATGTTGTAAGGGCTGTTCACTACCTTGTTTGCTGTGGCTTTAGAGCAAAAAACCACAATTCTTTTCACATTTGAGTTGCAGCAAATTATCTTGGGAGTTTATGGCTTTTAAATGTGCAAGTTTGTTGATCAGGTGACCCAAATTCTAGTTTTGCCGGATGAGCTGTGTCTGTTTTCCAGCTGTGACCTGCAAATCAAGAAGATTTTTCAAGCTTTGTTTTAGAGTCTAAACAGTCATGCTTAAGTGTTAGACCCTGCTGTACATTTCGTTTGTCCTGCCTTGGTAAAAGTAAGTTGTAAACCAAGAGAAAGGCAATTTAAAAAGTGGAAGGGTGTCTTTTCTAGCTTGTGCCTCATTTTCTACCTTAGTGAAGCTGCACAGCTGTTTTCAGTGTGCTGTGTTTAAAAAAGCACTGCCCTGGACATGTGTTTAGAGGTAAGATTAGGAAATACAGTAGTTTTTAAAAGTAATTCCTCTGGTTTATGTTGAACCTGGCTACTGGGAAAAAAAGACAAAAACACCCAGGATTTTTAAAGTAACATTTTAGTCTGTGTAGAGTGTTTGAAATGACATTACTTTAGACCACAGTGGATCACAAGGACAGTCAGGTCAGTAGAAAATTCAGTATTTGAAAGTTTTTACTTTCCAAGGAATCATGATCTTCGGCTGTTTGCCTTCCAGATGGCTACAACTGAACTGATAGTTTTCTGATGCTGTGATGCTGGGATCTTCAATGCAGATCATACTTTGTTGTATATTTTGAACCTTTACATATATACTGTAGTGTGAGAACTGCAGCAAAAGGTCGGGTTTTTTTGAGAATAATTCAGATTTGAGCAACTTGGTGCAAAATTTGAAAATCACTTTTTTTTTCTTCTCTGAGATGTACTGATTTGCCAGCTTTTCTTCTCTTTGGAAGTTAATTCCTGGTTTATTTACATGGGTCGCTTGTAGGCTAACTGATTTCCTAGAGAAACTGTCAACAGCATCTTGCTAAAAACATTTCATTATACTTTCATGGGCTATGAGGCTAGTGGATGAAAAGATGTTTATTTGGGTTTCATTTTAGACTATTTGTTTGTAGTTAATTTCTATGAAAAGTTTAAAGCATTTGAAAGAACCGTAGACAATTTCCAAATGAATTTTTACATTTCCTTGTAGATGTGTTGTGATTAGTATGAGCTGTGGTAAATGGTCCTTCAGTGTTTGGTCTCCAGTGTTCACGTTTGAACTTGTACATCTGACTTTGCTAAAAGTGCTGTTTGCTGAGAGCATGAAGTTGGTTATGCTGAGAAGCAAGTTATGCTGTGCAAGTCCCAGGGCAGTAAGGCCCCTCTCAAAACTGATGATTGGCTGAGAGCATAATTTAACTGCTGTTTTAATTTCCAACTGTGCTTGGCTTTGGACTTAGGGAGATCTGATGAGTCAAATTTTAATGATGTTCAAACCTGCTATAAAAACTTAAATCTAAATTCTCTCTTTGCATGTAGTTTTCATTGGAGCTGGACTTGTTCACCTCAAGGCTGAAAGAAGCCTTGAAAGTTGAAAGAAAAAGGGTGAAGGTGGTGATAACAGATTTATAGATGGTTGGTTTATGGTGCCCTTTTAAAGTTGAAACTCATCACATGCATCAGCTGTTTCAGACTTAACAAAAACTGCAGACATTACCATAACAGATGACTATAAAGATGATTATCAGTATGAAGAGGTAACTTATAAATTGATAATGTTCTGATGTGTTTGGTATTCATGTATCATCCTTTTGTTTTACTTCATCAGTCATATAAACATCCTAGGAGAAATGAAACTAATCTCCTTTTATAAAGTGTGGTGATGGTAGGCATGTACTTATTTTTCAAGGGAAGATTTAGTGTCGGTTGATTTGTTATGTAATACTTTTATTTGAACATTAAATAATTTTTTAAGACAGATATTTCTATTTGAATGTTTCAGTTTATTTATAATGAATATTTCAGTAATATAAGTCCTATTTAAATACGATAAAATTATATTTTAACAAGAAGGGGACTATTTCCAGCAGTCATACTGAGAGTGTGAACAGCTGTACTGTGAAAGAACGATGTATAAAGTATATTCATGACAAAATTTTCATTTTTACATTTAGGTTTCTGCAGATGATGATTTTAGTCTGCAGGAGGAGGATGAGGATCTATCCAAGGCTTTGCAGGCTATTCAAGAGCAGGCTGAAGATGCCCAAATTTTAGTAAGAACTTTCTAAATATTCTTACAGTCTGAAATTCAGTTTGCATTAGTTGCTTGAAATTTACACACCATGATTTATATTATTTATTAGTGTAGGAAAGATTGTTTCTTATTTTCTAAGTTTCTAGGAGTAAAGATATGCCACAGTGGAAAAGACAAGTATCCTGAGTTTCATCTTCCTTTAATTTCTGTTCATTTTGTGTTCCATAAACAATGTGATATTGCAAATATATAGACAGATTATTTAAAATTTATTATAGTGCATCAGTATTTTAGGGTTTGTTCTTTATCTGTGTAGACTGAATGACAGTGTGATTCCTGGCACAGGAAAGAAACTGCATATGCTTAAGACCCACAAAAGGTGGTATTGAATACTTTGCTAGAAGAGATTATTCATATATTGAAAATAAAGAAGGAACTGTTACACTTAAATCAAAATATTAATTATCAATGATTTCACATTATTAGTTTTTGGAATTCCTTACATTTACATTTTGATTTCAAAGCAGTCATGTGATAGTTTAGAGTTACGCAATGGGATTTTTATATTGCATTTTTCAAAATACAATTTGCCTGGATTTACTTGCTTATAACAATCTAATGAAAAAGTACTTTTCCCTGCTGAGTTTCTAATATCACCACTGTTTTGTAGCCTCATCAGAAAGGTACAGTCATAGTCTTTGTTTTGCAAAAGTAAATGATTAACAGGGAAAAGATTAAAGGATGTGAATGATTCTTAACATCAAAATGGAGGGAAAAACATGCATTTTCTTTTGCACTAGTGGGTATCAACAGATGAGTTTTGTATTTTAGATCAAACTTGGAGTGGAAACTCACAACACCAGCACTTTGTTTATTGAAACTGAATATGCCTGGAAATTACTGGAAAGATGGCAGAAGTGTTTGATACTGAACAGGCTTAATGTTAAGGAAGTAGTGGAAATTCATGTTCTTTAGGGATAACTAAGGTTAGGATTGTTTACTGTGTGAGTTACCATTAAAATAGAAACTGAAAAAAGGAAGAATATTTTTGACCTACTGATCTCTATTTAAATAATCTTTTACCCCTTCAGTGATTTGTTGAACTGTGAGTGGTAAAAACAGTATGTTCATGTGTATCCTACTTAATCAAACTGAAGAAATTGTTACCTTTCCTCAAAACCTCTGAAGAATATGTGTACTCACACTCAAATTCCCTCTGATTTTGAGTTTATGCTAATACATATCTGTTTTCTTGCTGCTTGACTCGATATTTGGAGGCCTCATTTTTTTCACATAATCTTGAAACTAAAATAATATTTTCAGCCTTTGGACAGAAAAACATGAATAGAAAAATGTTCTAATGCACTAGCTAGTTCCTTGACAGCTTTCATAACAATTTACTCTAAATTTTGTGAGGCTCAGTGGCTAGATTGTTTGATATTAATTCACTGGAAAAACCAAGTGCTGCAGCAAATGCTTTTGGTGACCTGAGTTAGAAGCACTGTCTGCTGTGAACGAGTATTGAATCAACATTCAAACCCCGAGCTAAGAAGCACAGCAGGAGGCTGGCTTCTTCACAGGATAAATAAACACAATACATTTTTTCACTTATAAGCTTGTAATTTTGGCTAAAATAGGTTAAATTATTTAAGAACCATATTCTGGAGTAGCTACTCTGATAGTTGTGATTGTACATGTAACCTTATATTAAAGATTGCATTTCAATGCTAGATGCACATCTTTGTTAAAGAAATTATATAGAGAAGGCACAGATCAAGTGACCGTCCAATAATATTTAATATTTGATATTTTCCAACTACAGATACTAAAAATATCCGGAGTTTCTAAATTGAGTAACTACAGTTTCTTTTACCTTCTATAAAAAGGTCAAGTGTAACAGGGAAAATCTAAGAAAAATGCTTATTTTCAAACTTCCTCCCAAGGTAATTAGCACTACTTGCTAAATGAAAAAGAGCAAAGAAGGCAAAAAAGAGAAGGTGCTATTCACCTTCAGCAAGAATAAAACTGGTGTCTATGAATTAAAGATGTGTTTCTGCAGAGGATATTGAGGCATGTTTTCTTGCTCTCTGGGTCTCTGCATGTGTGTGGAGAAACTCCTGGTCTCTGAGGAGTTTGGTGAGGCTCCCTTAGCAGTTAGTTCATATTTTTGTTTGGATCACAGGAGGGAAATGAGGGTGATAGAGCTCTAATCTCTAAATATCATTTCCCTCTTGTCTGGTGGTGAAATGGCAGCTGACTCAGAGTACAGCTGTGCTGGGCACCACATGTGTTGGAGAGCAGTGATTCTGCCTCCTCTTCCTGTTCTAGTCATCACTTGTCCTTCTTGAGCATAATTCATTACTTTTTTTCCCGTTTTTCTGAGACAATTTAAAGTAACATGCATTATTTTCCAGAACAAGCAAAAAGTGTTTTGCATATGAACTTGGTCTTTGTGAGTCCCTTCCAGCTCAGAATATTCTGTAACTCCTGACCTGACTTAAAGAAAATATTCAGCTGATAGAGACCCTAGGAAAAGGATAATGTGCTGCTTTAAAGGTAAACTGGCAGAAGAAATGAACCCAACTCAAAAGAGATTATAAATCAGAGTTACAATTTGCTAAAAAGATTACAATAAATAAAATGATACAAAATAAAACTGGTTTTAACCCACAAAAACCCCAGTGATAAACTGGTTCTGACCACTGTAACTAGGACAAATACAGAGCTTCTGTAAAGCCACACACAGAGAAGAAAAGCTGGTTGAAAAACTTTCTTCAGTAGTTACACCATTAGATTTCCATTCCAGGATATTTTGTCTTTTTACTATCTGAAATGATAATCTGAAGTAACATGGACATTCATGGATGTTCATTTTATATGTGTTTGATTTTTAATTTGAAAATCTTTGAATTCCCTTTTAATATTATTTTAAAATTTAAATTTAGTAAGCTTTTCAAGAACATCTTATCACATTTTCCAGAGACATTGTCAATTTATTTGGAATTCGTATTTCTTCAGTGGACAGAAATTCTTATGGGTGTTGTGGAAGTTCCTAAGGTTAACCTCTTAGCAATTAATTTATTTTACTGGCCATATCTAGAGCCCTTACACCACACTGTTTTCAATATTTTAATTAAAACAAAGAAATATTTAACAAATATTTAAGAAAGCAAATATTTAGTTTATTCTCACTTCTCGGTCATAATCTTTAACAAGGTTTTTTTTCCATAGAGCTGCTATAGGGTGTTTGTTTACACCATGTCAATTGCTTGTATTTTCCTCGTTTCCAAATAGGTCAATATATACAAAAAAATTATTATGCCATTCTATTGGTAGTCATCCATGGTTACAATTAAAACGAGTCAAGTGCTGGGCCTAATATCACTCTCAAAGTCTGCAGAAGAGTTAGGAATTTAGTTCTGGTTTCTGGAGGGCCAGTTCTGATACTGTGCCTTTAGAGTGCATTTGTTTTATTCTCTGTTGTTCCCTGCTTGAGCTTTGGTTCCTGAAATGAGTCTTGGTGCTGGTATCTAGCTAATAAATTCTCTTCTGCATGGGTGGAATGAATTCCTATCATATTTCCATTTATTAAGGGAACCAAGCTGCATCACTTCTTCCAAAGACCAGCTTTATAGATGTGTTTGGAAAACTACAAGCAACATTTCCCTCAGTTGGCATAAAGAAAGGAAAGAAACCAGGGATGCAGCTGCATGTCAGCCCCTGTACTTTCGAGTTCTTGTACTACCACAATTAGACCTGTCTGATGTGCTGGTGCTCTAGTAATGAAAATATGCGAAATATACATTGCACTTGGCATATTGTATCAGTCATAATGCACTGTTAATGGCCTCAATTGTACATGCACAGGCCTTTCTCTTTGTATTAGGTAGGCTGCTAGGGTTGAAGACAACATTTTCTGTATTACACAAAACGCTGTGAGATTTTTGCAGTGTTTTTATTTTGTTGAGAGAAATGCCTCTATCTCCAGGTAATTTATGCAGTCATGGTGATGGAGCTCCCACTAAGGGCATGAATAAGCCATAAATGAATGATGTTATCAGAAATCCATGGTCTACAGAGCCTTCTTTTAAATGGGTGGAGGAAATGATTTGCAGTCTTACCCTTTAGCATGGGTAAATCTTGATAAATCTCTCACTGATTTTTTTTTTCCAGTTTTGTGGTATTTTTTATAGCCTCTCACTGAGAGGCATGTGCTGTAGCTGGTCCCAGTAACTGCACTGTTGAGCAGGTCCATTGTGGCTTTGTGTCCACGTGGAGTTTCCAAATGCAGAGACCCTCGTATTGAGTTATGTCAAGTCGCTGCAGTCCATTTGACATCTGAATGAATTAAGGCCACCTCCTTGACTGCTGAGTTGTGGCAGTCTCTCCCATCTCATAATTTTTAAATGTGTTTTGTGGGGGTAGTCTTAGGCTGGTTCCATTTCTCCTTTTTTTCATACCAAATTCATACCTCGAGTTCTCTAGGAGAGCTAAACACCAAGCTGTGCGCTGAGTGGGCTGAAAGGGGTTGGGTGAAGGGAAGAGATTTGCCTTGCAAAAGAAAGCTGTGAAAGGGTTTTTTTCCCCCCCTCTCTGTAGTAGGATTGCTCTGTTTTGTTTTGATTCTGCTTTTGGCAACTGTGCCTGACCCACGAGCTGACCTTATCTATGAGACTGTCTGTCTGGATGGCACCGGAGGAGCTGCATGGGAATCTTTGGAGCACCATCTGTGCTCTGCTAACACTTGTAGCAATGTTGTCTGGCAGCTCCTTCAGTGTTCATAGGGATGGAGAGAGAAGAGGCAGAGCTATCTTTGGACTTATTCCTAGGAGATCTAGTGATGGAGATGCAGTTTTTTCTGTCTCTCCATTACAAAACGAGTATAGACCATTTTACTGCCACCTTTCTGTTTGGTAAGTACTAATTTTTTTCATCTGTAGTTGCAAAGGTTGCTGAAGGGTGCAGGAGTATGAGAGCCAACATGTCTCTGACAGAAGATCATCCATCAGTTATAATACTTTCAAGTCTCTACCACATTGTCAGGGTCAGAATACTTGTTTGAATAAAGTGGCTTTTGAGTTTTCTTTCTAACCTTTCACAAACCTTGACGTTAGAAGGATCAGTGATTGCACATCTCATCAATAAAGACAAGGGAAACATTTAGCCGTACTCCAGTAGATCTATGACTTTAGCTGACTTCAGAAGTAGAAATTATGATAATTACATTTCTCTTGTAAGTTTAATAACAGTTATCAAAATTTAATTTCAGACCTCACAATCAGTTCTGACTTCTGAGAAATCAGTGTCTGAAATACCTGAAGCAATGGATGACTTCTTCTGCAATTTCCTGGTCAGACTGGGAATGTCCAGAACCCTCGACTGCTTCCAAACTGAATGGTAAAATAATTTAAGTGATCATGCTACTTTGGGAATTAGATTCAAGTGTTTTCAGTATGTCAGGATTTATTTTCAGCAAACTCTCCCGAGTACAAGTCTGTTTTAAAGATGTAGTGCTTTAACAAATAAATATGTTGGTAGTGAGAATGAGGAGGCAGAGTCCTGGTTTAAGTACAGACTTTGAGGAAAGCTGACTCCAGGGAACTGCTGAACCTTTGAAGGAACGTGTGCATTTCACCAAACTCAGGTACTTAGAAGCCTGAAATTGTCCCTTGTGAACAGGGAAAAGAAATGCTTCTTTTCAGGATACAATTCATCTGAGTTCTTTAAGCCATCTCCTTTAAGACAAGATGAATTCAATTCTGTTTTTTCAAGTCTGTTCTGCTCTCCACTGTCTCCCAACAAAAAACCGGATACACTGCAGAAATTATCATGGGATGAAATGAGTCCAGTGCAAAATGACTATTGTTGCACTTCAGCAGTGCTGAGAAATCATGTGGCTTTGTTATTTTCCTGCCTTTCAGAACATGGGTGTCTGCTTAAGAATTGAGTATGCTGGTGATGTGCTGGAGTATTTGTGACTATTGTTTGGGTGGGTTTGGGCAGTCATCATAGCTACTTCTATTTTAAGTCAAATTATAAAAATATTTATTACTTGGTAATTTTTGGTACATCAGTTAATACGTATGATTGGTTTGGGTTTTTTGCTTTTTAAAATTTAATTCATTTAGTAATCAGAGGACTAATCTCTTGGAGCTGTTGCTGTCTTCTTTTCCCAAGCTTTATAGATTGATCTGCAGGGATTTTGTCCATAGTTTCTGCAGAAGTCTAAACATGCAGCTTTGTCTAAATACACCACTTTCTTCATGTATGGATTCCCACGGGATGTATGTTTTTAATGTTGATTAAAAATGATGTGCAAGGAATTCTGCAAAGCTTGAGAGGAGAGCAGAATTATTTCAGAGCAAAAGATGACACTTGCCAAATTTCTGTTGCAATACTCTGAGTTACAAGATCTCTTTGAATCTGCAGGTTACCTTGGACAAATTCTGAAGAGTGGAAATACCTCTCTTTGAATTACCTCGTAGCCGGTCTTTAAACAGAAGTTCAGAGATACATTTTTTTAATAAGGTCTTTTGCAATTGTATAATTTGAAAATTAGCAAAAATTAGGAACATCTTATTTTTCCCTACAAAGGCCCTGAAGCTTTTAAATTTTCTCAGAAATATTTTCTGATGGAGGAATCATTGCTGTCATTTGAAAGGCTCTGATCTTGCTCATGTAGAGCTCACCAATCAGGCATTGCCTTTTGAGTTAATAAGGATTTGCTTTTTGATGGCATAACAATGGACTTAGATGTTTCCTTGGAGGAGGAGCGCTATAGTTCTGGATTCTTTTTCAACAAAAGAGCTTATATGAATAGCATTAAGTTTGAAGTTCAACAGTTTTTATGCTAAAAGATAATTAATACTAGACATATAAATAGTGACCTTTCTGTGAAGCTGCGACTTTCTTTGAAGCACTTAGAGTCTGAATTTATATCAATGGCAAAATTCAAATTGTTTTTAACAGAGTCAGTGCAGGTCTTAGCAGTCTGTCTTGTAAATCCTTAGCTGTACCTATATTTTTTCTCTATAAGTAGTATTTTTAATTTCAGTAGCTTTACAAATGAACTCAGCATGTCAGTATCTAATCTTGCTTTATTGAGACTTTCTGCATTAGTTCCTTATTTCAAAATGTTTCACGATGGTTTGAAATAGATAATTTACAATATTAATGAAAGCGAGAGCAGATTAGTGTACTCGGGTTCCTCATTATGTATTGGGACGACACTCTCATGCTGTGGTGATCAAGTACTAATGGAATTTAAAATGAGAAATTAATTAATGTAGAGAAAATTTATCAAAAGGCTTGCTTTCAAATGATTGTCTGTCTGAGATCTAAAGGTCACTTAAATTGGACCAAATTACCTGTATTTATTTTGGAGTTTGGGAAAACATTCTGTTATTCTATCCAGCTGTTTAAAAGGTGATTTGATTATGTTTCATTTTAAATTAAACCCACTATTTTTCTATGCAGTAATGAATACTTTTATCATGCTTGTAGGGATTATTTTTTTTAATTTTTTATTATGTAAATTGTTTTACACATCAACTTTTTTCCTCCAGTTATAATTTAATGAACTTTAAACTTAAATTTTTTGAATACCTAATTTTCAATTAAATAAATGCTTTATTTTTACTGTGCTCATCTTAGCCTTCTGTTGAAACTGTTGTTTGTTATGTATTGGGATTATAATTTGCAGTGAGAAGTTCTTGTAAAAAGTGAAATTTGAGATTTTAATCCCTGAAAGCATCTCTAGGTGAGTTATCCCTTGGTAAAACGTGATCCTGAGCTGTGTATCAGTTAGTTTGTAACAGGGTCTCTCTGCAGCCTCTTCCCTCGAATTCAAGTTTCTGAGAGTTATAATGTAATGTCTACAGTAATAAGGTATTTCTAGTCAGTCTGCAGTGGGCTTTGATTACAAAATCATAGTTAACCATCTGTCCTTGGGTTTCCAGATTATTGGTTAATTCCAAACAGCGATTCAAGAACAATAACTCAGGAGTTCTGAAAAGCTGAGTAAAATACCTGTGCGAGCACAGAACTAATTTAATTTCCACGTGTAATGGAAGGTAGTGAGACCAAGAGCTGTTTGGCAGTCAGCTCAGTATGTAGGAGGCCTGTAAGTTTTACAGGGCTAGGCTGATGAAAGATAATGAGATTTCACAATGCAATTTGTTGTGTGGTTTTTCCCATTTTTGCTACATGCACAAAGCATTCATTTTTAGTAGTGTTGACAAGGGCGTCGTGAGTTTATTGGTATTAATTGTGTTTCATGAAAATTGTCTTTCAGAGCTCTTAGCCCTGCTGGAGTCCAAGTTCATCAATTATCCATGTCTGAGTCTTTGTGCAGAAATATGATGGTTTTCATAAAGTGTAGTTAGGGCATTCAGTGGCAAGTTAAGGAGTTTGTAGAGTTGTGATCTTCTGCATCAGAGCTGCCCTTACTTGCAGTATTTCTGGTAGGAATTGTACCTGTGCATCAGTCAGTGTTTATTTGGACAAAACAACAACTAAGCTTCTTCCTTGGAATTAAAGCCTGCTCCTGCTCGAATTTACATAAGAAAATGAAGTGATGATAGAATGAATTTTACTTTGGACATGTTCAGTTTAATTTTTCAAAAACCTTTCATCTGCTGGTGGTGAATGTGGCAGCTCAGTTCATAGGGATGAGCATTCCTAGAAATAGCCACAAAATGCACATAAGGAGCTGATTGTAGGAACTCATATGGACAGAATTACTAACATTCCCTCAGTTGTTTGGAGAATGTTAAGTAAAGGTTAATTTTCAAGTAAAAATCCCTTATTCCACAAGTGTTTTTTCTTTCTGCAACAGGATTATGATCCAGGAATATTGTGCTTATTGTTTTCAGGTGCTGTTGTCCAGCTGTGGGAGATAGCATTTAATATCATTTTTACTGCTCTTTACTGCTGTTTTTTTCATACTTCCTTATCAATTGGAAACAAAACAATGCAGACATTTTTCACCTGAAAAGGCAAATAATGTTCATGTTGCTCCTTGTAGTGAGTTCCCAGCAGGGAAGATGCTTGTGGGTTTATAGTCTTTATCTGATCTAAGTTAGTTACAACTCCGTTCAACCCGTGATGAACTGATGTCATGGCTAAGGTCTCACTCCTCTGTCTGGACTGTGTTCTCAGCTTTTGCTGACATCCTACCACAAGATGGGTAGACCTAAAATAGGAGACTGAATGAGGAGGTTTTATGGCTGGGGCCATGGAGGCTCCTGGGTTGACACCCAGCATTACAGGCTGCTTCAGTCTCTCTTGTACTTCTCAAAAGGCGAGTTAGTCTGTACAAGTATTTCACTAAAGCAGTCTTCAGACTTCTACATCATGGAATCATGTTCTCTTGGGGGCTGGCAAAATAGGTAAATATTGGGGAATATAATAAAATAAGGTGAGGGAAAATAAGTAAACAGGAAGGAATGAGGAAATTTCCCTAGGTGAGTTCTGTATTCCATGTTCAGGATAACGAGGATCATGGATTCTGAGCTATCTGCTGCTTATTTGAGTCCAAAAAAAAATAAAACTCTTGTATGTCCTGGGCATATGAGATAAAAAGGAATGAGTATATACAAATGTTACTGGAAAAAGAATAATTGTCTTTGACTTAAGCTATTTAAAAGAAAGGAAGGAAGAGAATAATTGTGTACTTCTAAGTACTGTGTTATGTCTGGACTGTTATGAACAATACATGTTTTAGAATGAAAAGCACTGAAATAGAACAGTGTGGTGGGATAAAATTGTTGTTTAATAAACATAGAAAGTAAATGCCTTAAGATGATAAATATCCTTGTGATTCTAGTTTAGGTAAATGGGAGCATGAGAAAGGAGACAGCAGTGAAGTGAGAAAATGGGAATGTGGAATAAAATATCGGCTTCTCTTCTAATAGGTATGAACTCATAGAGAGAGGTGTGATCACCGTCAAAGATGCTGGATTGGTTCCAACTGTGTATACCCACAACCAGCAACTGGAGACTGAGAACATGAGGTTGAAGAAAGATTTGGAAAACTACAGACTTGCTGCCAAGTATGTTATTTGGTCTTACTGAAACTTTTATGCATGCTAAATGCAAGTACGTAGTTAAAAACAGTAAGTTCCTGTTTGTTTTGCTGGTTGCATGTATTTTTACTTCTGGGTGACATTTGTAATTAAAGTTCAAGTTTCCCAGAGCTTTGTCAGAAATGTAAATATTTTTCTTTTATTTGTATTTACGGGGCCAAAAATAATTTTTAATATCCAGTAATGACAACAAATTACTATAGAGAATCATGAGTGTCTAATAGGTAGAACTAAAAAATACATTATGTGTGTTTTGTATGATAGTACTATAAATTACAGCTACCACAAACCTTCAACATAGGGAAAAAATCACTATACACTTCTTCTTTTAATTGCACAGAATCTATCACTCTGGCCCTAGTGGTAATGGGGTGTCAGTGTAAATTACCATCATTGATTATACTCATGTGTACATTGTAGTAGTTGATTTTTATAAGTCAGTTGTACTCCAGTCAAGAGAGTTAAAATATTTAGCCTATTGAATGGAGAGATGTGATAATGAGCTCCATATCACATGGCCTCTTATGGAGGATGGTTCATCTGCACATGAGTGTACCCTCAGACCCAATGATGCACTCACTTCAGCTTTCCCAGTGTATGATTTTAAAATATGGAGCTGTAAAAAAAATTATCTCCATCTCTTTGGTTTTCCTCAAGATTGCTCAAGCTACTAATTTTCATCTAGATTGTTCCTTTATATGAAATTAACTCTTCGGTTCTTAAATAACCATTGCTGCTGATAATGATAATTAAATTATTTTCTGATTATAATGATTTATTGCATTTTAAATGAATGAATTAATTGGCCCCAGTCAAGTAGTTAAGTAAACAGCAGCAATAATCAAATCAGATACTGTGTAGTCTAAATATAATGTTGCACTGGGAGACAGACCATATAGAAAACATTTCTTACTGTTATCTGCAGTTTATTTAGACAATGGGTATTTAAGGATTGTGTCTCATGTGAGTGGGGGAGCCTAAGAAGCAATAATGCATAGTAAAAGAAGGAAGTACAAAATGTGGCCCTTCTGAAATTTATCATTGTCAGTAGTAATTTCAACAAGTTTTATAGTCGTTTTTTCCCACCTTTTTTCTTTCTTCTTCCTTCTACCCATCCCCTTCCCTCTCTATAACAAGATAATCTGAGTGGATTATGACTTGATAAGAGTTTTTCTGGGTTTGTTGCATTGCTACATGATTGTTTAAGACCATAAAGCTCAAAATCATTTCACTGTGGTCTGAATGAAGTAGCTTTTTCCTGTAAGAATATCTCTGTTCTCCGTGGGGTGCCAAATATCTTTTATAGCAGATGTCTAGTTAAGAGGCTGGTAGATGCCATGATAATGTGTGAGAGGAAGAAAGCAGTGGAAGGAAAAGACATGGCCCATGTGTTGGGTTCCTACAGGCAATCTGTTAAATAGAAGTCCCACCACTCTGGTGAGATGAAATTGTGCCCTGCGTTCTCACATTCAGGTGCTTGATGAGACCTGAAGTAGCAGTGCTCTAGTGCAAACACAATGGTTCATGGGCCTGGGTTGTTGCTCCAGAGAGCACACTGGGTGACAGGGCAGTGCTACAGCACACGAATCACAAGTGGGCAAACTTTGGTCAGTGACATTTACTCTTACATAGTGCATGTACCTTGCTCAGAGACTGCTAAAACTACTCCTCCTTTTTCCCCATAAGGAGAGCTTTGTTTTCATAGCTTGTTGGCTAAAACTAGAGCAGACTGTGTAGGTGTGAAAGTTGCTTTGTACTTATGGTCACTACTTCACTTGTTTATTTCAAATAACTTACAAAGTTTTCATTGATGCTAATTTCGAAAGTTCAGCACTTGTGACATTCATGTCACTTAAATTGTTTTGAATCATCTATGAATTAAACCAGTACTGTTGAAATGTGCGAAATGTGTTGAAATCTGTGAAATTGAGCATTTTTGCTATACATACCATGAGTTACCATGTTCCTTTATGTATGTTGGATAAACCCAGATCATAATACTCTTTACTAAATCCATTCAGTGTAGTGACTGTTAACAGCAGTTTTTGTTGTTTGTACAGTCAGTAACTTGAGTCAGTGCCTTTGCTATGGTAAATATTTCAGCAGGAGCCAAAATTTCCTGGAGGACATTTTGAGTTTGTCTTTGAGAGAGCATTACACAGAAAATGCCTAAGAGCACTAAGGAAATGCTGATTTGACTGGTTAGAAACCACAGATTTGTGAGCAAAGAAACTCCCATATTTTGCTCTGTGGATTAGTCAGAAAACATTGATTGAGAGCTACAGTGCTGTGAAGCTTTTAATTACATTTGGTGCTTGTGAGCTCAGTACTCTTGACAGCCATCTTACAGAAAAGAGATGTTATTGGGACTTAGGCAGTATGGGGGCCCAGGATAAATGACTCTAAACCAATTACTTGCTGCTTTAATGTTGTTTAGCAATTGATGGAAGAGATTTAGTGTCTAGAAGCTAACTGTAATTGTATTTTGGGTATTTTAATGTAGTATTTACATGATTGCATGCAAGCAGGTGGGCAAATAGAGTAGATTGCAGGCTGGTTACATTTCGCTGTGGTGTTTCATTATTTAAAGGGAGGATTAGTCAGCTTCCCTTCCTGTATACAGTATGTATTTTTTATAACTTGTCCAGTGCCTGAAGGCATCTTCAGATATCTCTGCATACGTTAAAAGAAATAAATATCAGCATAATTCTTTTACTCTGCAGCTACCTCTGGCTTTCCCTAAGGTTTAGATACACTCTAAAGTTTTATTTGAATTATTTTTAAAAATGACCAATGTGTGGTGAAAGGAAGCAAAACTAATTTTACTTTGGTTTGGCATGTGACACAGATTTAAGGTACCTTAGGTGTGCTCCGTTTCTTTTGTCCTGAACCCTGGTTGATTGGTAAGGGTTGTAATCTGCTGCATAGGTATTCTTTCCAATATGCAAGAAAAACTTGAAAATTATCCTGAAAATGGTTAAAGTCTGCCTATGTGATGATTTTAAATAGTTTGAATATATCTACTTTTGTGTTTTCCTATGGCCAGACCCTGTCTATTGCCTATCTATTTAGGCATGTGTAGTTAGACAAATGGTGTATCATGTTAATTGCAGGGACTGTGTGATAATTGTAAACTCTTTAAATGTTTAGGGACTTATTAGGTAAATGGAATGAAATTTGTGTACAGCTTTTGCCTGAGATTTGTGTGGGAGTTCAAAATATGAGATAAGAAGCATCAACATTGCAGGTACCTTCCTGTTCTGATTTTTGGGAGCACGCTCACAAATATATATCCAGCTTGCAGCCAAAGTAATGGTCAAAATATAAAGCAGTCCTGGAAGTCATATTTATTATTACAGTTAGTGCCAACACCAGCAAGAAAATCCTCAGCTGATCTCCTATTTCTGTGCCAAAATCTAACTATCCCTGCACATATTTCTCCACTTACACCATGGAAAAAATAAAGTGCACACTTTGTGTTGTGCACTGTGTTTAAATGCCTCTGTTTCATTATGTGATGTATTCAGCATCTCTGCTGCCAAGTGCCATGTAACCTGGGTAGAGTAAAAGCATGAGAGTTTGTTTTCTAAAACTATCTTTATTTCAATTAAAATCTTAGGGTTACAACTTGCAGTATCTTGGGAGCAGGGCATGTAACTTGCCTTTGAAAACCTACTTGGATTTATTGGGCCCTGTCCTCTTCGGCTGTTTTTATGGAAGTACTTGCTGGAGAGAAGTTTAAATGGAGAGACCTGCAGGCTTTGACATATATCTTGACTACAAGAAATGGATATTGGCTTTGCTGTGGCTGATGCAACATCTTTTACTCTTGGAAGAAGCCATCTGCTGAGCTCTGAGGGGGCAGATTTTGTATTCAAGGTCTTTATGGCAAGTCAGATTTTGAGCATGGTGTCGTGATGGAGCTGTTTCACAGAACTGTCCTGAGACCACTGATTCATTTAGCTCTCAAATGTTTTGCTGCTCACAGGAGCTTGAGCTGAATCATTAATCTGTGCTTTGTGTGCCATACCAATATCCTGAGTTCCTCTGTGTCACAGTTCCTGGTGTTTGTGCTGGTGCATACACAGTGTGATGTGTGTGCCCACAGCTCCTCTGGTGTTCTGTGCTTCATTGTGCTCTTCAGGTCTCTGCTACAAGCATGTAAATGTACATATATGAATTTGATAGATTTTATAAGTCATTAATGTAGCAAATGCATATGCAGCAAATATAAATTACTCATGCAGTTAAATATAATGCACTGGCTGTTGTGGCTGTTCTTCCTGGGCCTGTGATTTTGGCATACTCCCCTATCATAGTGCTTTCCTAATTCTTCAACTCCTGTTGCAGAGGAAATGAGCTTTATTTTTGCAAGAAGAAAATAGCTTATTTCTGTAGAAGGTCATTTCAAGCTTCCTTTGCAATTAAACCATTCATCTACTAATCGTTCCCTCCAAAGCCATATCAGTGAAGGCAAGGAGAAAGTGAACTGAACATATACAGAGTATTTTTTTATGTTTATGGAGCGGAGAATCTCTGGGTGTCCCATGGCTGTGTGCAGAATGCGCTTAGAGAATAACAGGTTATCAGTATGTTTACAATTAATTTTGAAATGGATTCCTTTTGCTTCTCTCTGTCAAGGCCAGGGAACACTTGGGGACTGCTTAGAAACATGACTGAAGAGAGCCTAAAACTTTTCTAGCCCAACTTTTTCCAGAAGACTCTCCAAATGTGTTTGTAAGGCAACTGTACAGTTCTCCTTCTGTTTGTGTCCTTATAGCATGTACCAATGCTTCAGATGTGGTGCAGATATTAAAAAAAACCAGTATTTTCATTATATTATCAGTATTATCAATGCATTTAAAGTAGACTTTTAAACAAGAGTATTGTTTTCTTATCACCTCTAACTTGAATCTCTATGAGATGCTTTCTGCTTAAAGTTGTCCTCAACTCTGAGATTTATAATGCCAGAATCCTTATGGGTTCTGTCTAAAGGATCTGAAGGAAGGGGAAGGTACAAACTTATGGCTTTGTACTTCAGCTGGCAGCAAAAAGATCTCAAATGTCCATGTTCTCCATGGCAGGGTATACTGCCTCAAACTTCCAGCTTGGATAGAGAAGGCATGTGCATATCTGAAAAGAAGTTACATGTATTGAGCATCCCTTGATGCAATTAATAGGACTTCTCTTGCACTTTCTGTTTTTACATCTAGTAAAACAAAAGAGGCTTTCATAAAAATGCAGAAAGAACGAGACTTCCACCGAATGCATCACAGGCGAGTGGTCCAGGAGAAGAACAGGCTGATTTGTGATATGAAAAGGTAAAAAATGCTTTTAATTACTATACACGTAGCATTAAAGATAATGTCTTAAATTATTGCCTGGTAGTTAAGATAACATTGTGGAATTTGAAGTGCATTTGGTTAATGTGGTAAATAGCTCCATTGGGCTGTTCTGCCATGCTGGTCAAACAATTTGCTGTATTTTCTATGGTGGGATGTGACATTAGTAAACATATAGTATTTCTAATAGTTGGAAATATAAATGAGATTTTTCTTGTACCCAGATCTTTTGCCATAAATATGTAGTTATTTCTTTTTGGAACCTTTGCCAGTTTTAAGGGTAACTGCTGTATCACCCCAAATTCAAAACCTTTGCATTCATGATTCCCATAATAGCTGGCATTTTGTGTCATCTTCAACTTCCAGTATGAAACTTGCTGTGTTGCTTTGCTTGCAAAAAAAGCCCAAAACAGTCCATTGCTACTGAGTTATAATAATTTTTAAATATGAACTGACTTAGAATCTCTTCTTTGCACATGTTTGTGCCAGCACTTGTTTTAAAATAACACTGGAGAGTGGCTTGTGTCTGCAGCTCCAGCTCCAGGTAATTCAGAGAGTTCTGTTGACATTGTTATCTAGCAGTGCATGTAATGGTAGCTATGTGTTCTTCATGTTCAGCTTGCAGTGCCTGCATACTAATACCAGAGAGCACTGATTTGTCCTCAGTGATTCAGCTGCTTGCAGAATGCAGTGGGTTTGGAGCTGTTAGTGTCACGTGTTTCTCTTGAGAGCTTATATGTCTGAGTCTTGGTTGGTCTGAGAAATTAGAGTGGTTAAGTATTCTCAGTGTAATGTGCAGCGAAGAAAGAAATACTGATCATATTCTGACTGTTTTGTCTAGATGAGGATCTTATTTGGTAGTCAGATAACAGCTGTAATTCTCTCTCTTCCTGTGAAATACCATCCATCTTCAAGAAAACAAATTAGCAGAAATTAATGTGCAGTATGTGTATGAAGGCTTAAGAATAGGTCAAAATTAGATGGATTGTTTTAAGGTGCAACCAAACAAGCTGTGAATCCTCCTATTGATCTGATTTAGTTGTTGTTTTCTTTTCTCTTGTGGTATTGCAGTTGGGTGGTTACATACTAAATAGCTTTGCTGTCTCCTCTCTGTTGACCTTTTGGCACTTCTCTCTTTTTGCGGGGAGGGGAGAAGTTATGCAGACACAAATCCCTGATTTAACTCATTTGTGAGGAATCACTTTTCCCCCTCTTGTTCCCAGGCTGAAGGCACATTGTGCATCCTATGAACCAGTTCTGAAGCAGCTGTCTGAAAAATATGAGACCACATTGAAGCAGAAAATGTTGACTAGCTTGGAGAGAGACAAAGCAGTGGGGCAGGTAAAACTGGTCAACACCACATGCAAGACTCTAAGGAATGGTTTGGTTTTTACTTCCGTAAATACACAGGATATTTCTGATAAAGCAACTCACTTATACACTATATATAATAGTTTGAAGCAGAGTGTTTTGTGAATTTCATGGTATTTTTGGTGAAATGTTAACACTGAACATTTGTGAAACTTAGTGCCACAAAGTAAGTTTTCTCAGCCTGTACTTGCTCAGTGCTGCTCTTCATGAGTCCCCATGTGCAGGCCCTGCTACATTTTGGTGTCCAAGCTTAAGGAAAGGTGGGATATTCACATAGATTCACGTGCTTCCATCTATGCCTTCAGAAATAGCTCTTTTAAACTTTCTTTATTGCTGTTTATCACTTTATTTTTTCCAAAATACATCCAGGAATGACATACTAGTTTAGAAAAAAGTACATTAATAGATCAGAGAGAGTTTTTCTGTTTAGAAAAAAGTACATTAAGAGATCAGAGACAGTTTTTCTGTTTAGAAAAAAGTACATTAAGAGATCAGAGACAGTTTTTCTGTCTTGAGTGGAATATTAGAGTGGTATTTTATTCCTATAATCTTACCTGATGTATAGGTTTGTATATGAGAGATTCTGCCTCTTGGGCAGGAAGTGGTACAAGCACAGATAGGATGGATGAAACCCACAAAATTATCTTGCATGTGTTTAACTAATATGTTATTTGTGCAAGAAAAGAAGGCAGAAAAAAGAAAGAAAAATCTCTACCAAGATGAACTTCAACAGTAGCATCAATTATATGTGGGTAACAGGAAAGGAATTTACCACTCTCTTCTGATAGTCTTCATCTCTCATTTTCTCCTTTCCTCTGCCACCAATGTTGTTCAGGTCACCTGAGGGCTTGCTTTTAGAACACCAAGGATTACATGTTTGAAATTTCAATATGTGAAAGCAAATACCCCACAGGAAATAAAAGTTTGCTGTCCATATAGAGTTATGCTGAATCAGGAGCACAAAACATTGAAAGTTCTAATGCTATGAAATTTCAGGAACATAAGTAAGACTCTCCAGAAAGGTACTGTGCTCACTGCAGAGCAATGACTGGTTTGTAGCACGTAACACCGTGTTTTGGGACATTTTGTTATGACAAAGCTGTATGTCATAGTGTGCCATTAAATTAGAGATCATTACATTAGAGATCAGTGCAGTGGCAGCAGTGGCTAAGAGTTGCTGCTGCAATTGCAGCCCTGCTATTGTGTGTGTCTGCATTGTTTTAATAGAGCTATAACAGTCTTGGAGAGAATTTTGGGTGGTTATATTTTATTGCATTGTTCCACTGGGTCTTTCCAAAATCTTGAATTAGGAGTAATTTTCAGAACTTGGAGACAATAATCAAAAGTAAAAAATGGTAAATGGAGTTTATTAAGTACACAGGCATAAATGGTGTGTGTTGTGATCAGATACCTCAAAATCAATGTTTTCATACTGTCTCCTCTTGTTCTTTCTCTTTTTAAAATTAGGTTACAGGTTTGCAGGCTGTGCTAGAAAATTTAGAGTCCGGATGTGTTAAGCAGATTTCTGAGACAAAAGGTAAAATATTCCCATCACCAGGCTCAGACTGGTCATGGGCTTTTTGTTGCTGTGATGCATTTGAAAATCTGATGGAACAGTAAATCAAAAATCCTGGCATTGTCAACGTTTTATCAGCTGACCTGGTGTCAGAGCAGCAGCTTTATCATTTGAATGTTTTATTCTGAAATGTATTTGCTAAGGAGAGTGGGAGTGTGGAAGGCAATATGGAGTATGTAACGTGGAAAGCACTTTGTCCTAGAAAGGTATTTTGTGCCTGTTTTTGTGATTGCATCGACCAACATACCTTTTTTAGGGGGGTGTGTATATTCTTTCTCATCTCTCTCTTTAAAAGGTGGTCGGGAAACATTTTGAAAATACTGATGTTATGAAATCTGGCCTCTTACTTTGGCATGCCTCATTTTTACAGAGGGTTGCTAAGGTGATATAATACCTGCTGGAGTAATATCTTTATCTGTATGTTACTGCACTACTTCCCTGTCTAAATATTACATTGCTTTTCCTAACTCGATCAGGAAAACCTTAGCACCTGTTTTCCTAGTAAATGAAGCCCATGCTATCCTATTCTTTGACAGCATCACTCCCACTAATAATTTGAACCCTATTTTCCCCTTGCAGCTACATTTGATAGTAAGATAAGTCTCAAGGAAACGAGGTTTCTTAAATTTGCCTGAAAATAAATGAGGTGATGAAAAGGGTAAATGGTGAACTCTATCTTCTGACAGCAGAGTATTCACCTGTTGTAGTCATGAGCAGGACTCCCATCAGAGATTGCTGTGTATTTGAAATGAGAGAACGCTAAAAATATACAATTTCCAGGTGAAGCATTTCTTCCACTTGGGCTAATTTTAATACCTGTTTGTTTTATGTGCCTTTTTTTTTGTTTCCCTCCCCCAGTGTGTTCAGGCCTACACCTCCTTTGGCACTGGTAATATACCCCAGGTAAAAAGCCACTGAGTTACCCCAGCCTTTGACAATCAAACTTCATTAGATCCCACATGCATGGAGTTACTTCCATTGTTTAAAATTCCTCTAGGAAAGACAAGGCTGAGAAAAAGAATAAAAGAATAGTAGCCGCATAAACTTGTTAGGTTTCTTTTTGTATTTGTAGTTGGGTGAAGAGGTTAACAAGCTATTAAGACACAGACTATTAAGATACAATCTGGCTTGAGGATATGTAGTGTGAGTTCTTCCCCACGCATGTGTCTTACAGTGTGGATGTCTCATCTGTCTCCTTTTCATAGGAGACATACTTTTATTTGTCATTTGATTCTAAAATCTACTCTCTGGTGGTTGACTTTTGTTTATTCTCCAAAAGTCTTAAGAGCACTTTATAACACCAAAAAGTGACAAGCAGGGGAGCCACTTGATAAATAATTATATAAAAAGCCCCTTGTCACTCAGTCTCCAACATAAATTAGGCTCATCAGCCACCCACTTGCTTGTACAAGTCTTAATTTGCTTCATATCTTGGGTATTGTAAATTAATCAGTATTTCAGTTCATTTCTTTTCAGTGCTTTGTCCTCCAGTACTACATAATTTTTATTGCACTCTGTAGGTCATACTGTTGTCTCAGTGGGTGATATTGTCTCTTATTCAAATACTTTCTGCTACCTCTTGAAAGATGATGATGTTCTGTTGCCTCTTGATTTATTTTTTTCTTATTCCTGAGACAGTATAAATGCAGTCTTGAGAAACAAGCAGTGCCTGGATACTGGAGAACTGTTAGTTTCATTTTTCTTGAAATTTGTTAGTTTGGAAGGAACTGGTGCTGTTGGAGTTGCAGATCTGTGCTGTAAGGAGACCTGCAGCTGCTTTGTTTAGTTGCTGTCTCTTCTGGGCTGGCTTTGATGCATTGGGATGTTCTGGTTAGAAGGCAGTGCACACTCAGAGTTCCAAGTGATCTTTGGCCAGGCTAAGATGCCTTTCCTGGCCAGGTGTGTGCTTCCACTGCAGTGCAGAGCCTGCAGGAAGGGCAGTGGCTCTGCCCAGCAGCAGGGGATGGCCCTGCACTGCTCCTGATGGCCCACAGCCTGACTTCACTGCAGAACACCTGGAATGCTGGCTTTGGCTCAAGGGCACTGAGAGTGGCTTTAATTAGTTTGGGATTTGCTGAACTGTGAGGCTCTGCACATCCAGTCCAAGAAAGCTGGAGAGGGACTTTTTACAAGGACATGCAGTGATGGGAAAAGGGGGAATGGCTTCAAACTGAGAAGAGAGTAGGTTTAAATTAGTTATTAGGAAGAAATTCTTCCCTGAGAGGGTGGGCAGGCCCTGGCACAGGGTGCCCAGAGAAGCTGTGGCTGCCCCATCCCTGGAAGTGTCCA
>JAWWEE010000002.1:2998906-3026628 GCA_035221455.1 Xenops minutus
TTCTCCTCCTGCACTGACCTTGATGTCTGCATTGTGATGTTGTTAACCCATGGCTGCCCATTTCTAACTGCACAACATCTTCTTAAATATGTTTTCACACAGGGGCATAACTTAATGGTCCAAAAGCAGGAAGTTTTCCTCGGAGCTGGCCCTCATTGGCTCTGCTCTGTAGGATGGAGGGAAACTACAGAGGCTTCCAACAGAAACCAATCTTCCTCTTATAAAAAAATCCTAATCAGAGAAACCCACGACACCCACTCTTGCTATAACTAGGTGCAAAAACTGCTGACAATAAAATTATGGATTTTTATATGCAAATGCTTTGATTTCCTGCAAGAGGGACCTCCTTAAATTGTATTAATTTAAGAAGCAACCTTTGAGTATTGCTGAGATCACGTAAAAGATAGGAAAAAAACTTGCATAAATGTAAAGATTTTAAAATGCTTGTTTTCCTTTACTTTTATCAGCAACTGTTCCTGTCTTCCTCAGGACAGCCAGCCCTGTCCTATGTGTTGTGCATAAGGGTTTCCTTTACCCCACAGGAGTTCCTGCATTGCTTTCCCTCATTCACTTTGGGCTTTATGATAGGATTTGACTGTGCAAGAGGTAAGAGGGAACTTGCCAAGAGCATGAGCGGCTCAGTACGAAGCACCCGCAGCAGGGGGTGGATTGGTGCTTGTACAGCTATTGGGAATGTCAGCAGTGTTTGGCCTTTGAGACCAGAATCGAGTAATTTCATTAACTTGGAACTAATGCTTTGGTTTCCCTTTAATTAAAGTGTCAAACCCTTAAAGTTTCTCTTGAAATCCATTTGGGAATTTTGGGGGGCCAAGAAGGAGAATGGTTTAGTTGTGCTTGTTTCTCCTTTAACAGATGTTTGGTAGTGAGAGCCACCAAAGGGGATTCTGCTGGTACAACATCTCTAACTGAGCCATTCCAATGCTCTTTTGAATGTTAAACTTCTGCCCAGATTTTGATTTCTTTAAAGGAAGGAGAGTCACTAACAAGCATTAGAATGCACTGCACAAGACATGAGCAGTGCTGGGTACCTTGGTTACGACGTTATTGATGCAAACTTCATTTCACTTGAAAAACATCAATGGTTTTTAAGAAGGGGTTTTTCTTGTGCGAGGGGGGGAAAAAACCTCTGCAGAAGTCTGTTTCAATTATAATTCTAATTTTTGTAAGATCTATTTTATAATGAAAATTTTACAATCCAAGAGGTGGGAAGAGTCATGTAATAGTTTGGGAACATTAAGTACATAGTTTTAGTTTTCAGTGCAACAAAACAATGATCTGCTTGGGTATTTGATCAAAGCGTTAATTGTAATTGATATACAATGGTAAGTCAAAATGTACAGAATGGTAAATGTATTTCAACTAGGTAAAAAATCACCACTATTTTGAAAGAAATATTCTTCCAGAAGACATATTTGCAGTCTAAAATTCAGCAGTTAACTTAAGTTCTTGTTCAGGGATGTGGCTAAAAGGGCAATATGTGAACTACTGCTTGTTATACTTACACCAAAAAAGTAGATTAAACGAGGGTAAAGTTAATATTAATTGTTTGTTTTCGTTTTTTTTTTCCATTTCAATGTAGTTCAGCTTAAGTTATTCATGGATGAAACTAGATCCCTTTCAAATTACCGAATTGTGATTGAAATATGAAATAAGCACTCAGACCCCTAAAATCTGAGAGGAAGGGCTCAGGTGCTCATTGTGGTATTTGTATTTTAAATTAACTATTCTGTAGTAAGTTATGGATTTTGGTGTTTCAATCTTTTTTCCCAATATTTAAACAAAGCCTTTGCATATGTAAACATCACTTTAAGGAAAATGAAATTCAGCATTAGCATTTAGTTTTCATGGTAACAAATCTCTCGCAGACCCTAAGTGCTCTGGCAGGAACACGCACTGCTCGTCGTGTTCGGGGTTGTTTGTCTTGTATATTCACACAGCACTTCTGGGAGTAGAAAGTAGAGGCTTAATTGTTTCTGTTTGAATGCAGTGAAATGAAATAAAATACTAAGTCTTTACTCCAAACAGTTTATGAATTAATAATCGGCCAATTTCCTCCAGGCAATGCAATACTGTTTCACTGGGGCGTCACGTGCTGTGAAGACAATGTTAATGGGTCACTGGCCTTTTTGTAACTGGAGTTCCAGTTGGAGTCTGGGCCTGACAGGATTGATCGTGATTAAAACCAGTTGTTGTGTAACCAGGGATTAGTTGATCTTACCTGCCCTTACACACAGTAACCCAGGTGAAACCTCTGGCACCTCAGTGCAGGGGGACAGATTTGTGCTGGACACGTAATGATGTTTCCAGGTGGGGTTTGTGCCAGGGAACAGGAGGTGGTTCAGTGTCGTGTTTGGACAATGAAGGCAAATCAGATCTGCTGCCACTTAGTGAAGCCCAACTGCTGAACAGTTTTATGGACACATCAGGAATCTTTTCATATTGCAAATTTGTTTTTATTTGTACTCAAGTGGTTTTCCTTTGGATTTTCCTCTCTCTTCCCCAGCAGTTCCCCTTCTCTTCCCTACTTCTGCTCTCTGTAAATACTCTGTAATTCAGCACCTTAGCTGAAATAATTCAAAGTTTGAAAACACGTTTGAAAGCCTAGTTGTAGAATTCTGTTACTCAAAACACGGGCCAAACAATGCTGAAGTAATATGAGATTGCCAGATACTCATTGGACAGTTTGTTTGCAACATACTTCTATATTTACAAGTTTTTATCCTCTTTTGTATATACAGCTCAGATAATGTGCTGTATATTGTAAATTATCCAAAGCAGACCAGCCAATCAGACATTTATAATTTACAAGACATCTGAAGCTGCTTCTGTTTTTGCAGGAATGCTTCACTCATGGTAGAAAGCAAACCTCCCCAGTGTCTCTGTAGCACCTGTAAAGAAATTGTTCTCTCAAAGAGGTACAGCACAAACTGAGATTGAGTTGATTTCCACAAATTGTTATAATTTGAAAAGCAGAGGAACAGATAAACAACAACAAAGACAACTATGCAAAATAACAGTACATAGTATTTTTAAAAAATCTAGTCATGTTTACCAGTGGTACTTGTTCATGTGAAAATCTGTGCCCTGTATTTCCACACTTCTGGTGTACACTAATTATAATGTAAAAAACCCCCAAACCTGTTTAGATTACTTGATAATTTAGGAACAATGCATGTAGTTGTGATGTCTCTCAGCCTTTTATATATGCATTTTTCATGCCCACAGCTTAAGAAAACAGCCTGGAAAGGATGTTCGTGATTGTAAAGAAATTCACAGGCCTCCTTCGCACTTGATGTAAAAATTGTCCTTGAACCCAGCAGATAAAATCAGAAAGAGCAGCACATATCCATGCTAATGTAATAGCTAGGGAGAATACCCCAATGATGTGTTCCAGCATAGATCACAGGGTTAGTGAACATCAACATATTGCCCTTGGCTTGCATTAGTACAAATAAGAAAAATAGCGATGACGATAGAGATAAAATACATATTTTTACTTAAAGTATATTGGGAGAGCGGAGAGAACCCTAATTTTGAGTGTTTGTAGTTGAATTTTTTAATATACTGCCAGTTGCTGAGTGGTTGGTTTTGTCTAAATATAATATTAATTGGAAAGAGATGTTCTTTTGAGTTCCAGTATAGGCTTTGACAGCTGTTTCTTCTGCTGCTCCAGTTCTGTTGACTTCCCTTGCTCTGATCTTGTTCCTCCAGCTTCTCCTCTGCTTTCAGACTAATAGTTCATGACCAATTTTTGCCTGCCACCACAGCTTTGAACTAGCAGTTTGTGTGTGTAGGCTTGCTTTAATCTCAAAAATTCACCCAGGCTAAAATAATTTGGAAAGTAACAATGAAGAGAAGCTGAAATGGCTTTGTTGGCACAATTGTTCATTTATAGAGTTTTGTTTTCTTTTAATGTTAGACAGCCCATTAGGTACTAATTAAGTGTTTTATATTTACCCAGTTGTATAAAGAGTGAGAGGGGGAGGCTGACAATATTTGGATCACATTTAAGGATAATTGGATAGGTCCTGTGTTGTATTTGATAACTCCTGTAGTGGTTCTAAAAGCACAACCAAACAAGCTAATACACTCCTATGTTCTTAACCTTGGTACTAAGTGAACTGATTTTCGGTTTGGGAGTCATAGCAAGGAGCTCTTTATGTTCTGTGTAGTTTATTTCCATTTTTATCAGGATACACACAGAGGAAGCTTCTAGCCACCATCTGGTGATCTGTGTGAGTAGACAGCCACAGTGGCAGTAAAAGAGGCTGGATGTGCCAAAGCTGTGGCTGGGAGCTTAGTCAGAACATGCCAACACCTGTGCAGGGGACTGTTCTCATCAGCTGTGTCAGCTTCTCCACAGTGCTCCACATTGGCTCCATTTTATACCTTTTGGAATGGTCCTTCTCTGTTTCTTTGAAATAGGTTTGTTTTCTTAAATAATTTGTGAATGTCAGGGAAGCTTTTCAGTTGGGGATTTGGAGCTATAAATGTTGTTCCTAATATTACAAATCCTTGTTTTATTACTTTTAAAGATCTTTTAACTAATTGAATTAATTCATCATGAATTTCCCACCAGAAGTACGTTACTGTAATAAAGGTAATGAGAAGAAACAAGAAAAGGGTAACCTGTTTGTCTCTCTTTGCAGCAACATGTATTTGAGTGTCACTTTAGTATGTCATTGGATTCTTCCACTCAATATATTAATGGCACAGCTGAAATTTGATTTTATTAGTGCTCTTTTTGGTGACTCTGCATGAACTCTTAATTTGGCTGTTATTTTTAGCTACTCAAGTATGTGCCTGTGTTTTACAAATGAGAGGCTGATCTCCTTGTAGTCTGTATTGTCTTACTGTACCTTAGCTGCACAACCAGTCCTTGAAAGCCATTTACCAAGGGGTTTTAAGCCTTTCAATTTTTCTTCTCAAAATAGCACTGATTAGTATTTAAAGCGCTACAAAGGTGTCTCAGCTCTCTGGCATGAAAGGCAGTACAAGCAGATCATGGAATCATGGAATGGTGTGAGTTGGAAGGGGCCTTACAGGCCTAAATGCTTTTGAGAATTTAAGGTTTATATGCTGAGATTGGGCTGGTATTATTGTCTAAGCATGCTAGAGTTAAATAGGCAGCTTCTGTTGCAAGTCAGCTGTCATACTTGTCCTATGTTGTACTGCAAAGGTTCATTTTCTGGTAATTAGTACCTTAATAATCAGTGAAACAGATCTAATGCCTTGTTGCCAGTGACAAGGTTCCAATTTTCTGCCCCTATCTTCTTTTGTCCCTTCTCCTTTCCTGCTTTGCCTTTTTCTCGCGGTGCTTGTTTTGTGCTGGTTTAATGAGGTGAACAGGATGGCCATGGGTTCAAAGCCACGCTCTGGGGTGCCAGGGGAGCTGGGCGTGCACCAGCAGCACGTGTGAGGAGGGGATGGTTTCTGGGGCGAATTTCAAGTTTGTGATGATTCTTGCAGAATCCTTGCAGCCTTTCTACATCTGAATCCCACTGAGTTTGTAGAGGAATGTCTAAGCTAATTGAGCCATGGTGAGAATTGCTTGCTTGTAAAGAGGGCTTTTACCTGTACATTTCTGCCACAATTATCCTCTGAACTTTGTGTTTAAGGGTTTCTCTGCTGCTGTTCAGGTAATACAGTAAAGCATGACGTGTTTGGGGCTTTCTGGTTTGAAAAAGCTGTAATTCCACTGTTATGGGAAAGACTCACTGCTGTATGAATCATTGCATCTCACCTTTTTGCTCAAGTGTGCATACAAATATAGAGTATATATCAGTGTGAAAAACAATGGTTATATATTTAGACCTTCCATTCAGTGTTTTTTCTGTCAAAATTTGACCACCTGCTCTCAGCTGTTTCTTGGAAGTCTGCTCTTTGTGGTTCTTTCCCCCACGCCTTTGAGGAATATTCAGGCAGTTCTGTGCTCGTGTCCTTTATACAGTATTATAACTTAAATGTTTTAAACTTTAAATCGAACAGAAAAAAGCCTGAAATTTTAAAGTAATGCTCTTTTGAGCTTCTGTGATGACAACAATGCATCTTCTGCTTTGTTCTTTACATTGTCTTTAGATCCTGAGTTAGAAAAGGAAATTTTTGGAGAGATTGTATCCATCAGTTTGGTAGAAGCCTCCAAAAATGTGACTAAGCTGTATTAAGGTCAAAGGCACAGGAAAATAGCATAACTTTATTAGCAGTAATATCTTGAATGAAAAAATCCAACGTAGCTTAATTTAAATGTAGAAATATGGAGTTAGGATCCTGCTTCTGAAACATGATTAAGTAACTTCTATTAATTAGGTTCTTGCAACATATATTTCCTTTTTAAAAAACATTTATTTTATTTTTGACTCAAAAAGTGAGGCATCAAACCAATTGAATTTCACTCTAGGGTCGCCTCAGTGAAGGAATATGTCCCACTTCCAGTATGAGACATGGCACCCATGAAAGGACTAGAAGTGCTTCAGATTTGCCAGTCTTTGTGGATGGTGCATTGATAGTCGAATGTAGAATGATTGTTTGTGTAGGATGTTTCTTCATTTTAAAATGTGTTTTCTTTTAAATGTTTTTGTTCTGAATGAATAAGATTTAAGAACCTATTGGTCTGAAGATAATCCTGAGAGAACAGAGTCAGAGATGCTCTAATCTTTTTTTGGAATTCATCACCTGTACATGTTAAATATAAATTTTTTTCCACTCCAGAAAAAGGATGTGTGCATTTAATTGTGGCAGTGATGGAAGTTGAGAGGAATGATGTCTAATATGTTTTAGTTTATGTAGTTGAACTCTGTTTTCCTCCATAACACGTAAAAAGGATTTCTAATACCTAAGAAACTGGCAGTGTGATTCCAGTAAATTTCTAAGTCTGATTTGGAGGCAGTGTGTTATGGAATTTTTCATCAGTTAGGGTCTGGAAGTTGGAGACTTTATTAGAATTTCCTTCAGGGCAAGCACAAAGGGAGTATAGAGATACAGTTTATAGCTTAACCATTAGAGGCCTTATAGCTGATGTGCAGCAATAGCTGTGATCATGTAGACATGTTCTTTAAAAACACATTAAATGCTTTTAGTAACTGCAGTTCCTTTGAGTATAAAAACTGTATTGGTGGTTTTCCAGTTTAACTGTGTGAAAACTCTTGCCAACTACTGCCTTCAGTGCCTGCAGAGGGAAGGCAGAAGTACAACAGAAACAACAGCAAAAAGAGAAACAATTTAAGGTGTTGATGTGACAACTGGGGGTAGATAAAAGAATGAACTGACAGGTAAAGAAGCGAAGGCAGCCTGAGTAAGATGACTGGGTCTTTGGGCACTTGAAGTAAAAGGGTGATTTGCAATATAATGCAGAAATTGATGTGAGCTTGAGGCAAAGGGGAGAACAGAGGATTGTGGATCTTGTGTTTTAGACCAAGTGAGCTGTAACAAGTCCATGGATGCTTGAATACCAACAACTGGAAGTTTGCAATCCTGCATTCTGGATCAGAAATGAGGAACTGAAGAAAACCTGTCAGCAGGAATAGAATTTATACCCAGATCCAAAAGACACTTTACAGAAATGTTATTGTCCTGAAACTATTCCTGTGCTTACATTGTTGGTTTTACTCCATGAACACTTTGAAATATGTGGCAGTGGGAGTAGGACTTAAAATGGGAAAGGTGGCAGTGCAGGTTCATCTCTTTCTGCATGACTGAAATAATTGTGGCACAGAATTTTCCACAAAGCATATCAGTTCCTAGGAATGCATGGAGGCTACAAAGGAAATGAGTGAATATTTGATAAGAACATGTCAGATGAATGTGAACTACAAGTAAAGACAGTGTGAGGCAATGATACAGATTATAAATGGTAAATAAGGGGAGAGGAGACTATTATGATTTAGAATTTCAGAGGACAAAAGTTGAGGAAAAAAGCTGCAGTTAAATTTGTGTGTGGAAAGGTGTAGTGGAATTTGTGTGTTCTGAAATCAACAGAGAATTAGAGAGGACTTCTGATACAGGTAGAACATTGGCAAAGGAAATGTAATTGTCCTATTCCTCTCCCCTTGGGTTTGCTCCAAGAGGAATGTGTTAAGGTGGCTTGTTATCCTAAAGCTTTTACTAAAGTCATAGAGAAAGATGCCAAGAAGATGAAGTAAAAGATAAGGACATTTACTAAAACAAATTATTTCATAATACAGGGGGGAGTGAAATTCAGATTTATAGTTAATTGCTTTTCTGTATGCTATTGTAGTGGATAAAGAAGAGTCATGCAAGAGCCTGTGTTGTCAAAGGGCTGTAAGGCATAATTGTATGGCTGGGGAATCAGGGCTCTTGGGAGGGTTTGAACCTCTGTAGATTCTCAGGGACTGGGAAGGTTACCAGGAAAAAGCCTTTTCTAGAGAAGTAGATGGAGAAAACAAGGGCAGTAGTTTAAGACAGAAGTAAAATGTCATGAGAGGTACTTTCCTATAAAGCTGGAAGATTTATAGGAAATGGCCCTGGTTGCACCATTTACTTACTTGATTTTTATGTGAACTAATCTTGTGTGCTGCAAGATCCTGTGTGCTCTGCTGCAGAATTCCTTGGAGTGTTCCCTTCTCAGCCTGCTTTTTCCCACTAGTGTCTTGCTCCCCTTATATCCAGATTGTGGGTTTGGCTTTCCTAAATAATTTTTAGCCACAGTTTACATCTGGTAACATTCTATGAGTGAGAACCAGCTGGTCCAACCTGTGATCAGATAAATTGTTAATTTTTCTGGGTGGTGTTGGGTTCCATCTCTCCCTGTTGTAGGTTTCTGGTGGTGCCTCTTGAAGCACTAGGCTCATAACTGTGGTCAGTGAACTCAGTGGGGTTTTAGCCACTGGTGTCTCAGAACTGGCTGTACCATTACTATGAGAGAAATATCAATACATGACACTCCTAAAACATTAATAAAGCCCATGTTCTTTATACTCCCCATGTGCTGTAGCTACTGATGAGCGAAGTTTGGCATCTCCAATAAAAGCTTTGAAGCTGTTATGGCAGTGCCCCGATACAGAATGAGACTGCAAGTTGTCTTGAATCAATCTGTGGGTGAGCAGTTGGGGAGAATTGGGTTTGGACATTCCCTCTGATTTTGCCAAAGAGGGTGGAACAGAAAACTGCTGCATGTGAACTGTTCTCTACAGTTTGGAGAGAGACTGAAAAAGACAAATAGCATCTGGTTCCATCTCAAAACTGAGTGGGTTTTGAGGGGCTAATGGTAATAAAAAGCAATACAAACGGTTACTTACACTCTTGCTAAGGATATGTGATTTTGAATACAGAAAAAGAACAGATCCATCGGGTAAACAATTGCTGTTTTTCAGAAGAAAATTCATTTTAGGTCCCCATGCCATCTGTCCTAACCCACATGAACAAATTACCTTTCTATTGAGAGTACACAGACTAGGTTTCAAGAATTGAATAAAATCTTGCAGTTCTCCTACCCCACATGAAAGCTCAGTGTTTCAATTTTGTAACTCGGGAGTCAGGTGGTGATAAACTAATTCTATTTTTTCATCTCCTTCTGGTGTAGCAAATTGTCTCAGGGAGATTGCGCCAGCAATCTGTGGGTACTTTCAAAACTGTATTTAAGATGTAAAAAGTGACTCAAGAAATGGAGGAGTAGAGTGATAGAACTAAAAAATTTATTTAGTACTAATATCAATGCAAATTATCCCCTGACTGTGGAAGATACAATTGTGGAATTTTACAAACCCAACATAAATAGTGTTACTAATATGGTCAAGTCTGACACGAAGCCTTTAATGGAGAATAATCAAATATTTTCAGAGGTTTTTTTTTCCTCATAAGCTATTTAGCATTCTTATGTGTGACCTGGGAGAAAAAAAAGCTCAAATTTGATTAGTGTTTTGATTCAGAGCTACTGATCAAGTTACCAAATGATACACATGGAGAGGTCTTATTCCATGAAGAGACCAGGAGGGGAAATCCGGATCACTTGGTAAACTAAACAGAAATAAAACACTTTGATACAATGTCTTTTAAAGTTCACAGAATGATAGAATAGTTTGTGTTTGAAGGGACCTTTAAAGGCCATCTAGTCCAACACCCTCTGCAATGAGCAGGGTTGTCTTCAACTGGATTAGCTTTAATTAGGGGATTCTTTGTCATTGACTGTGACAAAGGGAGCAAAATATATTTTTAATAGCACTGTTTTCCTAGCAGGAAAGTGTGGAATAGAATTTATTGAATGCAAATAGAATCTAAGGACAGTCTAGGTCAGAAGTAGTGTTGGTTTGGAACAGAGAATGTAGTTGGGCATTTCACAAATGTACTGGCAGTTACAGTCAGTTCTTCAGTCTTGAAAAAATGGACAATTTCTAAATAATGAGGGTGCTTTTAAAAGCTCTGGCTAGCTCAAGTAGCAACTTAATTCACGGAAATGCAGTGGCCTGGGTTTTATGTGCTCCAAGATGAGTTGCAGACGTTGTGGGTCTGGCTGGCCAGTGCGTGTTGCTGAACCCAGGGCAGACAGAGCTTCTCACACCTTCAGGCAGGTCTTGGCAGTCTCCTGTCACTGCTGGCAGTTTAGGAAGGCAGTCTGGCAGGGCCTCCCTTTCATATCTGCACTATCCACTTCCTGCAGGGCTGAGAATATTTATGGTGGTTAACTGGGATGGATAATCAGCTTTAGCACGGCTTGATAGAGTGCTTGCTGCTTGCAACTATAGTAATCAATTAATTAGCTCTTTATTATAAAGAATCCATTTCTCTGCACTATTGACAAGCAAGTGCTTTGTACCTGCATGTCAGAGTACTCTTACAGCTTTGTTTTCATTATTTCTCATTATGTGGAGCTTGGGATAATGGTTACTTGCTGTCCTGAAATGGAGTCAGTGTGATGAAGTGCAAACAGGGGTAACATGGACAGCATCTGTAACAGATAATTGCAAATAAATCAATAACTAATGGGCCCTGAATGTGTTTACCAGTTCATTGTAGTGATCTATGGACCTTTGTGAACCCTGTGTGCCTTATAACAGTTATTGAGATGATTACAGTGTGTACTTTACTCATGTGAAAAATTAGTGTGTACTGCCTGCTGGGAATATCAACACAGTTTGAGGTTCCTGAAAATGCCTGAAAGCAGAAAATTAATTTGAGGAAAAATGAAACTTGTTTGTTGATATTTTGAACCTCTAATATTGGTATTTGGGTATTACTAGTGGTAAGAGAGTCTTTGGGAATAGATGTGTTTCTCAGTAGAAGTACAAGATGAGATTGTGTCAAACAAAATCATCCAAAAAATAAGAGGTTTTCCACATGTTTATCTTTTACAGTGTGTGTTTTAGAAATAAAATCAAAACTTTTTCAGATGAGCTGTACTCTGGGACATCTGTAGATGAATGTGTAATCTAGTATTTTTTGTATTGATGCTTTTTGTGGAAGAAAAAGATCTTCTAATCTATATGATAATACTTAAAATATGTGCAATACTTGTTCTTTTAATGCCAGGTTCCCAAATAGTGGACAGCAAGTGAGCTATTTCTGGCTCTGACCTTGGGGTCTTAAAATCAGTTCAAGTACTGCAATGGAAAGAAGCATGGATGTTATATAGGGTGTGATTTAATAAAAATGGTACTATGGCATCTATGATACTGTATCATACATCAGGATCTCTGATCTTTTTACATGTTTAGATCTGAATGTGCCATATGTCATGATTCATATGGCTGTTTCAGGAGAGCAGACACATGAACTTATTTGAAGAAAGTGTCTAAATTATTTAGTTGATTCTACTGTAGGATACTTCTGTAGTAAAGAAAACTTATATTAGTCACACTGAATAATTTTCAAAATATATAAAAAGTGTATATACAAAAAAGACAATACTGCAACATTTTGGAGTATGTCAGAAAACTGAAGTAACTTGATGTCTCTCTTCTAATCAGCATTGCCTCTTTAACATGATGGATTGTTTGGTATATGACGTGTGTGCTGCTGTAATTTAAAATATTGCTGAAGTTTAACTGCACCATAATCCAAACTTAAAAATACAAAATAAAGTTATAATTGGAAGAGGTTTCTATATTTGATTGCACTGTTGTTTATTTTAATATTGGTCATAAATTATAGTAGCTTTTTGAGAACAAGCCTTTTAAAGGAAGGGATAGGGACTATGTTTAGGAATAACATGTGGTTATTTATGACTTAAAAAACTGCCATGAAAATCCAGGCAGTTTATTGTGTGCCTCAAATCATCATAGTTTATTGCAGTGTTTTCATTAATGTTATTTTACTTCTTAGTGAATGAGCAAGCTGAGTTTTGTAACAGTGTTTGCAGTTATTTATGTAAGATTAAGTTATATAGGTACTTGTGCTGTCCATTTATGTTGTATGAACATGTGGCTTTGTGACTTGTAAAAGGTTGATTATCTGTATGACATAATATTTTGAGAAGCAAACAGCAGGGTGTTGTGTTATGATTTGGTGACATGATGATCACAAAAAATAGGGCAACACATCAGGAATCGCTACTGGTAAAATAGTACTGAATTTATTCTTTCATGTGTGGTGATTTATGTGTGTAACTCCTCTTAATGGCAATCAGAAATAGAAATCTAGAATCCAGGCATATCAGTATCAGTATAGATTTTGTATCGTGGAGTTATAATGATATTAAATTAAGAAATTCATTTCAATTGAGTGTATTAAGTTCAATTCCCACCATGAGGGAGTAGTAAATTAAGAGCTGGATGATCATTATACCACTTTATTGAGATGGTAACTGAACTTAGCACTCAGAATTATTAAGGTATTCATGTACTGGAATAATTTCACTGACTCCTCACTCACCTTATTGACTCAGCAGAGACTTGGTTATGCAGGATGCTGTCATTGACAAGATTAGCAAGAGAAACGTTAAAAATGCATTTGATGAGGTAGCTGCGATGGTAGAAGGGGTGGAAGAAGGTGCATGTGGTATTTCAGTGCAGCGTAGGCTTCCTTTCCAAAACAGAACAGGTCATCAAGGAATACATTGTTTCTCAGGACTGTTCCTTCCTTGAAGAAATTCTGTTGATCTTTGTGAAGCTGAAGGATTTGTCTTGCATTCAGTGTGGATGCAGAGCATCTTAAATCTCCTCTTTGCTCCAAGGTCAGTCTTGAGCAAGATTCAAGGAGCTGTGTTTCTCAGCTCTTGGTCACAGATTCATGGAATGGTTTGGCTTGGAAGGGACCTTAAAGCTCACCCAGTTTAGCCCCCTGCCATGGGCAGGGACACCTTGCACTAGACCAGGCTGGTCAGAGCTGCAGCCTGTGCTTGAACATTTCCAAGGTTGTCCTGTAACTCTGAGCTCTGTTCTCTGAGCGAGTGCACCTCGCAGGGCAGCTCTTGTAGGGCACAGTTACATCCCAGTCCCCACGTTTGAGGGGTTTGTCCTTACCAGAGTCAGGCACAGCCATGTTGCTTTAAACTGAGACATGTGATTTATGTGGGCATCTGGGAAGAAGTTTTGAAGTTTTAGCAGAAGCTAAAATATTGCACTAGTTTTATTTCTGTAGGGTTGGGCAATATGTTTGGCATAGAGTAAGTTCTTTCATTTTTTTACTCTTATTCTCTGAATTTGTGGTGATAAAGTTAAACAAGCTGTAGTGCTGAAAATTGGAAGAAAGATACTGCCTTTTAGTGATGGAGCTTTTTATAATTGTTAGCTTCCTCTGTTTTTTTCCAACCTCTCCAATTATTAATCATATAAAAATATGGTTTTAATAGCCACAATGAAAGAAACAAAGCTAGTGAAGTGCAGCAGCCTTAAGTTTATCTTTTTGATAGCAGAAAGTAATTTCCGTGAATCCATCAATGGGTGCTAATGAGAGCTCCAGTAAAGAAGTGACTGAGTGTCTGTGGCACGGTGAGACATTCATAGCAGCAGAGCCTTCTAGTTTCTTTATTGCATAGGCAATGGCCACAGGAACACTGGATTGGGCAGAGCCTCAGAACTCACATTGTCAGGAGCAATTTAAGTGTAAATGTAGTGTTAGCAGTTCACAAACTGTTTGAAGAGCTGCACCAGCCCTGAACTTGAAGGCACAACAGTTTTACCATTGCTTTTTTTTAATTAATCTGACTTTTACTATCTATTACATGTTAACTTCGTGTTTATTTTATTAAAAAAAGGAAAAATTGCCAGGGTTATAAACAGAATAAGGAGGATTTATGTGGCTACAACCTTTGTAGCTGAGTTTTATGTTTTTTATTAGCAAGCCAAGCAAGATGTAGCACGCAATAAAAGTTTTACTATACTCTCCTGCTATTGCTTTCAGTTTCCTTTCCTTATATTTCAGATGTTTAGAAAATAATTGTGGTATGATTAACATAGTAAAATAATGTGTAAATGTGTTGTATTACAGTTACTCTGGACACTGGAACATTTTGAAATGGAGTTGTTTCAGTATTAATCATACAACAGTGTCTCCTGACTCTTTGGCTGATACATTCTGTTCAGTGGGTGCATTGAATATCTTCATTTCTTTCATACTCTCCTAGAAAAGGATACTGTACTCCTTCAATTACAGAAAAATATTAAAAGATAGCATAATGTACAACTACTACATTTATGTCAATTTTCTGTCACCCTTGCAGCAAAGCATTTTATATTAATTTAATAGTTTCCAGCTTAGTATTTGGTTCCTCCTGAAGCCACCTACCTCTAGTGTACCAGCCCTGAGCTCCTCCGAGAACAAGAGGATCAGGATTTTCAGAATGGGAAAGAGGGAAACAGGAACAAATTTGCATCTTTCTTCACTTACTTTGAAACTTTAAATATTTTTAGGCAGTCAACAAAAAGCAAAATGGGGCTTGAAAATCTCACCATTTGCTTTTTATGCTTTTGCTTATTTGACATATTTTATTTTTGATAGTCTGAAGACCAAGATTCATTCAGTGTGAATGTTTACAACCAAGATTATTTTCATTCTTACTTATATATTTGTATTTTTAAAATGTCTTGTTTGTTTTCACCTTTTGAATGTATGGGTTCTTTGTAATCGCTGAGTTGTTTTGAAAGCTCTGAAAGTTTGGACAAAAACTGAATGTAAAAACTCAATTTCTGGTGTGAAAACTATATTTAATAAGGAGCTTCTGAGTAGATACATGATTTTTTTGGGAATACTTTGATATTTAAGAAAAAAATGTGGAAATTTCAATATATTGAAATGTAGTTAAAAAGAAAACATACAAAACATCTCGTCCATAATATAAGCTTATCAGATTTTTCAGGAAAAGTGAGGAAACAGTTATTAAAATTCTCTTTAACTTTGTATAAAAAGAGAATTTCAGTGGTGTCAGTGTAGCTATCAGTGATTAGTGCAGTACTTTTTCTAAGTACAGAAAAGCAGAGATAATACTGAGTCTTGCGTGAGAATTGAGAATAGAGTATTTCTTTGAAAATATTTAGTGATACAAGTTAGGCTTTATGAGTCTTGCTGAGTCTTTGTCATAGACAGTAGCTGTGCCCTAAGAAGAGTTTAATCTTCATTGCTTTCTTCTCATTTCTGAACAGAATATCTAGTGTTTGCTTTTTAAATTGAATGTGTGGATACACCAGTGCCTGTGACTGATTGTGCACCTTGTGCATGTCTTAACTGCAGTCTGAGAATGACCTTGACAGTTTTCAGTTTGGAACTACTGATGATGATAGTCATCAATTTTTGGGGGAAAAAAAAATAAAAAATTGCTCCTTCTCCTCCCTCACACAGTTGCATAGTGACTTCAATTTTTAACATCTGAGTAAGGAGAAACTTAGACCTTCATGTAATAATGATATAGACAAGGCCAAGCTGTGATTTAAACGAACTAATTTGGATGTTTTCTGTTTTCTATTAAACTCTACTGCATTTTTCTCAGCTGTGAGATGATTTAGATCAGTTCCACTTATCTATTCATTGCCTTCTGTATGCTTTGACAAATGAGTCCCTTGCATCTTTCTCGAGGAAAAAGGAAGCTGTGGACTTGCTCTGAGAGCCTGCTATCAAGAGAAAAGGCAGTTTTAGTGTGAACATTGAGGAAAGGATAGGACAGAAAAGAAAGATTTCCAAGAGCTTTAGGGGTAAATTGTCTTAATTGCATAGGTTTACATTCAAGACAAGCTTTCTATCTCATTAGGGTAAATTAAGAAATGGTTTGAGACTCAGAAGGTATGAGTTGAGTTTACCAGCTGTCCCTGAGAATTTCGGCTGGCTCTGGGGTATCCTATGGTTCAGGCTCCTAAGTTAAAAATACCCCCCCACACACCCCCCCAAACAAACAGACAAAGTAAAAAGGCATGGTATGTCTCTTCTTTTGTTGTTTGTTTTTTGTTTTCAGACCTGTGAGGCGTTGGGGCATGAAATGCCTTTTGAGTTCATGCAGTCCTGACTTTTGCAGCTTACTGCCTTCTCATATTTTAGAGAGCTGTAGAAATATGATGTGTAAATGGCCCTGGAGTCCTGGCAGCTCGGTCTGGGTGGCCCATGGTCTGCTGCACCTCTGACTGGAGATAATGGGTAGTGTGGCTGTGAAGTGACAGCTGGGACAGTGACAGTGTACATGCTGCTTTTACCATTGTCAGTGACTGAGGACATTCAGAAGGGCTTTGGTTCACAGAGCTCTGTGAGGTGTGACCCATCCCTTCCCCCTTCACACACACAGCCCCCACCCCACAAGGTGGTTCTGGCCCAATAATAACTGATCTGGTGTATAACAGGTGCCTTTTTGAATGTAATGTTCCTTGCCTTTGATGATAAAATAATAGGATGTTTAATTTCACAGGCAGGAAGCACATTACTTTCTCTTTCATACAGATGTAAGAGAGAAGCTTAATAGGTTTTCATGTTTGTCAGAGTACAAATGTCTGGTACATGGCAGATATAGGAGTGAACAAAACCATATTATATTGCTTTGACTCTGTAGCACTCTGTACATTTTCCTGAATTTTGGCATGCACATGACTCTTGCCAATGCTGAAGTAGCATCAGACTTTGCAGTCAGTGTTTGTAATAAATGTGTTCCACAGAGCCTTGTTATGCAAGGTCTCAACTTGTGTGATGGATTCTCTTTTGCCCTTAGGATTTAGCAGTTGGAAATAATGGAATAAGGATTAAATAATGGCACTTCATTGCCCAAATTTGTTAGGGGAGAGGAGCTATCTACATATTACCATTCTTAACCGTTTTTATTGTAGGAAATGTTTCGGATAAAAATACCATGTTTATTTCACAGTGATAAATACTTGCATCTGGGGGAAAAAACTCCAATGTTGACCTTTAAGTTCATGGGTAGCTTGTTTGTGTTCCTTTTGAGGAGCTCAGAACATACAGCGGAGCAATGCCACACATAAACTGAAGTGCTGACACTTTGTTAAATGAAGACAGGAATAATCTCTCTTGGAAATACTGTGAGAGAACACCTCAAGCTGGTATTGCATCAAAACTCCTTGGTAGCTTTCTCAGGTAGGAAAGGACCTGAGAGGCAGAGTGGGTATGTTCACACTGTGACTCGCACCTGGTGTGTGCTGGGTGGGGAGCTCTGAAATCAGCATTTCCTGGACCCGAGGAGCGATCCCACTGCTGGTCCACTCACCTCTGCAGGCTGAACCAGAGATTTGAATTATTTCAACAGCTGAGGCCAAGTCCCAGGTTCTGCCAGAATTCAGGATTGCCACTGCAAACAGGGAAAAAACTAATTCAGGGAGTCAGTAAGGAATGAAAAAATATGGGGTTTTTTTTATATTATACTCATATTTTTGAATGTTACGGCAATCATTTACAGCAGTATCTCCTCAAGTAGTATCTGAGGGGTTTTTTCTACCGAAAAATGGAAGACTTTGAGTCACTTCCATTCAGAGTGACTCGTCTTTCCTAGACTTGTTTTACTCTGAAATTACTAACCCTGGTGACATTTACTATTTGGTCTTGTTCCACAAAGTGGGAACAGTTTGTAAAAAGCATGTTGGTTGTATGCCTGCCATTCTTTTCAATTGCAGTTGTTCAAATTGTAATTCTTGAAAGGGGAAACTTGGTAAGACAAGGAGTACAGAAAGCTTCAGGAATTTCATGAAGGGAGTGACAAATTGGGCCTATGCTCACTTCTAGTTAATTTCTTTACTCTCCTCTTTAGTCTGTATGTAATAAATACCACAGATTTATTTTAATTGTTCCTAAATTTGGAAAATTTATAGATTTCTCTTGAAATGGACTTCAGAGATCTTCAGGAATATTATGGCTGAAACACAATCAGAACTTGGCATGCAGTTCTATAAAAATGTGGGACTTTAGCCACAAACATGTTATGTTTCCTTCCTGTATTAACAATGCCATATTGAAATAATCTTTATTATCATGTGATTGAAGCCACAGTCCACTGAAAATGGCTTCCAGGTCTTGGGTCTCTAATGGATGTGCTCATACTGGTCATTAAATTATTAGCTTAAATATCTTCATAAGCATTTTAAAAGTTTGCCTCTGGTTAATAGCATTCTTGTAGAACATGCAGGTTCGAGAGCTTCTGAGGTGGGACACAAAATTATATTCTTTTGATAGTTTGTAGTTCTGAAATTTGTTGTGTGCCCATTCCTACAAATTAACAGGGTGACTGCCATCAAGTTTAGTGCAAACAAATTCTAAAAAAATTTAGTGGTTATCCCTGCTGAGTATGTACATTTTCAGATTAAACTACATTGAACTTATTCCCTTCTTAATCTTAGTGGTTGAGGGGCATTTTAAAGAGTATGGCAATTCAGCCTTTCCTTTAAAGTTTCTCACAGCAGTATTTTCTAAATGCTGCCAACACAAGCCGAGTCCTAAGCAAGCTGTGGTGTCTTGGCAAGTAGTTTTGTAATGACTGGTGCAATCCTTAAAATATATTGTGCACTGTTACCCTCCTTACATTCTTTAATGACAATCTATTTTTAATAAAGCCATTTAGCTTGGTTAATTAGAGTTAATAATAAATCTCCTAGACTGCTGACTAATCTTAGACCATATTCAAGGAAAATGAGGCTGCAAGATTAACTGCATATATTTTGACTTTTTCTCAGTGTTATACTTGCAAGAAAGGTCTTTTGAAGAATGCAGTGGCTTTGCCTCCTGACACAAGTCATAGAGCTAACCTCCATGGAAAATAGGGATAGAGAGGCCATGGAAAAATAGAAAATAGCCCATGTAGTGCAGGGCTGATAGAAACCTTCATTCCCAGCTCTAGTCCAGTGTTTTATGTCAGCAGAATGCCAGGTTTTTTAGCCAGTTTTTCCCATGGCACTTCATGTAGCCATTGAGGTTTCTGTCTCTACAATTCAGTCCTGTGTTGTGATGTACTTTCCCTCCAGGCCTGGTGTGCCTGTAAGCTTTCTGGTCCTTATCCTCAGCTTCTAAAGTCTCAGCCCAAGGTAGATCCCACCTAAACTGGCACAGTCTACTGCACTGTACTGGGCAAAGGTAATTCCATCGTGGTCTTTCCAGCTTTTCTGTGAGTGTCACTGGAACAGACTAAAGCCAGCCCAGGCTCACGTGTATTCTCCATGTAATGCTGAAGTATTGAACTTGTATAATCTGCTTTTTGGGACTGTCAGCTGTGTGTAGGTGAGGGCAAGTGGGCAGTAGAGTTGGGACCTCAGATTATCCTCTGCTTCTGATCAGACTGTGCAGTGTCCTGCAATAGGGCAGAGACTCTCTGTGTGCAACGCTAAAAATATATGCATTTAATTCTATCAGTTTGGCTGACAGAATTGGTTTAAGTATTTGTTGTTTTCAAGTACACAGTTAACCATTGCAAATAAATGGATGCTCAAATGTAGAGTCCTGAAGAAGGGACTTTGCTCCAGGTGTGTAAGTGTTCAGAGGCACAGATCCACGGCAGGTGCTGTCTCCCTGGTTTGCTGCATAGCCAGAACTGCCTGTTGCTGTAGCCCCTGTGTGAGTTTTTTCCATTTATAATCCTAGTGGAAACTGTTTCATTTAGCTGATAAATCAGTAATTACACCCCACACCAGGCTGCACTGAGCTTGGTAGTACAGCTCAACTTTATTCTTTTAATCTCCAGTATGGGCGGTAAGCCTACGGAGAATAAAATGAAACGGATTTGGACAATGGGAGTAGTTCTTTAGTTCCAAATTGAAGGAGCTTTCCAGCTGCTAATTGATGAAATGGTAAGGTTGATAGAAGTTAACTTCTTCTACTAGTGGGACAAATCGCTGTGTTTTAAATTGCTAATTTTAAACTAGCTGTTCAACAACTTCAGAACATTCGTTTTCTGTCCAAAGCAAATGAATTAATTTACCTGAATTTTGACTTTAACTTTTGTCTGTCTTCCACAAAATAGTTGCTAAAACCAGAGATTGTCCTGAATTTAATGTAAGGGATTTTAAACTAGCAATTTAACAACTTTCCTTTTTGAGCATCATAACTTACTCCAGTAGCAGGTACTTACATGGCATGAACAATAAAAGTATTAGGCTGAAGTTTTATCACTTATACTGATATTGTTACATGAACTATTTTATGAGTATAAACAACTACAAAACTTTATTTGCCATTTTTTATTGTACCTCACTGTATCTACAGTACTGAGTTTCTTCTTTTCCATTACTGATGTGTTGAACCACATAAGTGGGCTTTTTTGTGTTTTGGAGGAAGAAGGGGTTTTGCTGGTGTAAACAGTGAATTCACACTTGGTTGCAGATAATGATTAGTACTGATAGTTAATCTTTTTAGAGCAATGCTATATTCGTATAACGGCCCAGGAGTTAACTCCTAGGAATGTAATTATTAAAAGAACAAACTAATAGTATTCAGTTTGCTATAAACCCCAGTCTTACAGCTATACCTGCAGTAAGCTTTAACAATATGTATCCAAACTAATAAAATCAGGGTAACAGTGATTAAAAAAATGATACAAATTGAATAGATGAGAAAAACAGCGGAGAAAAAATAAGACAAAATTGTATTTTCAAAGTAGTAACACAGTAGGTAGAAAATTGTGTGAAGTTAAGTGGCATTTCTGAGAATTATTAATGTTATGTTTTTCTCCAGGATTCCGAGTTCCCTGTTGATACTGAAGTGAACACGTACCTTGAGCATGCTAAAGAACACACTCAGCCCCTGGAATCTGAAGAGTATCAGCTGAGCAACGTTGTGAAAGTGCACGACTTGGCAGTGAACTGGTAGGAACCTCTAACAGTGCATTAATTTTATTATGTACGTGCTGAGTTTGATTTTTCAACAGGTCATTGAGGAGCATTTACTGCAAGTAAATTTCTGAAAATTTACTGGCAGCAATCAAGGGAACTTTCTCTCTGAAGAATGTGAAAGTGGGAAAAGTGATCATGAAATGCAGTAGGAGTGTAAATACAGTAAAACACCTGGGCAGAACTGTTTACAGATTGAGATTCATCTTTTATGTAAGAAGGGTGGGATTTAGTGGATATGAAAATGGAAACCAGAGATGACTGTAAACTCAGGTTCCAGGAAACTGAATTATAATGCTGAATATTTTTGCAATTTGTATTTGATTGCAGTTTATTCCCTTGGGTCAAAAATCAGAAGAGTTTAAATTTAGATTAGCTTGAGCGTGCAAATAGCCTGTGAGCAATGACATTTCAGGGCTTGTTAGCTGCAGCTGAGGAAGAATGAACCTAAAAATATTTTTTAAAAAGTAAAACCTTGTAGCTAAGTTCTGACAGTTCTGACATATTGTTTAGCTATGAATATATTTTTAAATTAATGTTAGTAGACTTTTGTCATTCGCATAAACTTGATGTAGCTCGATGCTGTTTGTCCTGTACTTGAGTGCTGGTGGATTACTTCTGAAGGTATTTCCCTAAAGAAAAGCTGTATTCCTACACTTAGTCATAGAAACTTAATTTCTTGCTATATCCAGGAGGCATAATCCAATGTAGTTATGTTTTAAGAGTCAAAAACTTGGGCAGTGTAATTCTCATGCAGATTAAGAATTTGACAATGAACTGACTCATTAAAAAAGGCTCTCAGTGTTGTGAAGAAAGAGTGGTGCACCATGTAAAGAGGTCAGAGCCAGAGCCCAGGGAAGCAGTGGTGCACATGGGCACGTGAGGACGTGGTGTAAGGTAAGTTGTCTGTGCGAATAGAATAACATCTGTACACGTTTAATAATCACAATGCAAAGGTCACAGGTACTTTTAGGTGACTGCCCTTATTTTGCAGTAAATAACCATCACACTGTGGGAGCTTTGGCCTCACTGGGCAGGCTTCTGCTTGGTCTCCCAGATGCTCAGTTTTGGCTTCCTGTCTGGTTTTGAATAATTTTCTCCTGAATTGTATAGTCATATCGGTCATAGCATGAAGGAGAGCTTGCAACTGCTTCTCTGTGTGCTCCTCCAGGGAGGCTGTAGGCCAGGGAGGGCAGCCAAAATATTAGTGGCTTTTTTATCTGAAGAACACCAAGTTCAAGAACAGTGTGTTTAAAAAATTACAAACAAAAAAAACCAGTCTGGAGGGTGGAGAAGAAGACACTTCCAGAGTTGGGAAGACTTTCAGTGGCTCAGATGGAGTAGCCACCACACTGTAACCTCTGCAGGCTTCATCAGCACCAGCCACGTGTGATGATGGGCTGCAGAGGGGCCAGGCTCAGGTCACCATTTCCTTGTTACTCTGTGCCTTGTAAAGTCTCCCTTTGCCTGTAGAGGAAGCCAGATTTGAGCTGCAGATTCCTTCTGAATGTTGCTGGAATCTACTTGTGAATCTTACAATACAGAATGTATAATTGAAAATATTAGAAGCTCATAGACTAGTCAAGAAAGGAATCTCTATCAAAACTTTTCCATTATCTTACACTCAAACAACAGATAAATATCATATGTGTTCATGTTAGACTATTCCTTGTTTTCTTTATCTTTCTTGAATTGTATTTTTATATCCTTTATACTGAAAGCTTTTTTGTAGATCCTTATATCCAGTGCTTCTAGGTATTGCTGGAAGAGATACTTTAATGTGCTGGGGAATTTTAAGTATTTTTTGCAGTTGATAACTGGGTATCACACCTTAAGGATACAACAGCACTTGAGAAAGCAATTTGCTAGAATAAAAATAAATTGGATGTATTTAAACTTATTTGAAAATGCTTTAGAACTTGCTTGGAGAAACAGCAACTACACTGAGAAAAACCTGCCAGCAAGGATGTGTATTTAATTACGTACACTGAAAATGTGATATTGACTTTCATGTAAAGATAATGCTTAAAAGAAAATGAGAGTTTCAGGTAGTGCTCTAAAATTAACTGGCATGCTTATTTAAAAAAATGTGATAATATAAAAGCATGTAAAGAACAAAAGAATATTGAAGTGTTCTTGAAAAAATGTAAACAATATAATTGAACTTTTCATTTGCTTAAAAAAAATCTGTCTACGTGACGGGCCACAGTTTCTACATGTTTAAGGATGTCTTAAAGAAAGCACTTAAAGTTTATTTCAATTAACAAAGATTTTTCCTGTCTGAATACTACTGCTTCAAATCACTCTTTTTAAGTGACAGGAAAGAAAGACTGTCTTATTTCTCTTGTTAATGCTAAAGGCTATATTGTAGGCTGATTTGCCTTTTTTGACAGTGTTTCCTACAGTATTTTTTTTAACACTCTGCTCGATTTCAAACAAATTTGGCAGAGGAATAACAGAAGTCCCACGTGTTTCAAGAGACTAGATCTCTGTTGAAGAAAGAGTCACTTTTAGGACCCTCTTGGCTGCAGCTGGCCATGAACTCAGAGGGAAGAGAAGTTGCACATACTCTCTTTTTGGGGGGAAGAGCTTCAAATGGGGCTCATACCTTGTTAGGTGCTGTAGAATTTGATCTCAAGGCACGCAGCTAATGCACACAGAGCTTGGCTTATCATTTTTAGTTTGACACAACAGCTATTCGGTCCTGAATTTGGCTTTCCTTGGAAGTCCAAGAGGTTTTTAAATGCATAAATCAAGATTTTTCAGAGAAGAATGACTTAGATTAAATTATTGATGTATGTAATTAAATAAAAATGGCCCACGTAAAGGAATTCTGAACTCTCACTAAGTACATTTCTGGTAATTATGATTGTCTATTTGATTTTACAGACACAAGGGGGAAATTCATATCCACTAGATGAAACTTGATTTTTTCTTGTAGATCATATGATAGATGGAAAACATTCTGCTGACTTACAAGGTCGGATTTGCTTTTTTATGGCTTAGGTTTTGCTCCCCAGAGTCAGTGTCTCAAGAAGACAGAACAGAATCTGTTTTGTGTATGGATATTACTGGTTTCCTTTACATTTCCTTAGAAACTGGAGCACCTGCAAATCCAGATTCACAGTTTTCACCTATCATAAAGCTCTGCCTACAGGAGGCACTGTAATAGGATCTGTAATGGCTACAGGATCTCCTCGCTCTTACTTTTCACTTTCTCCTCACCTGCTTCCTGCACCTTTGCTGTCACCCCGAGGGGTTTGCATGGGTTCCAATGGAAGCCCTTCTGCTGTCACCATATGGAATGCTGCATTCCTCATGGCTCGTATTGTCTTCACTTGGGAAAGCAAGAAGCCCACACAAATGTTATTCAGTGCAGTTTTAATGGTTGGCACAGCGTTGAAAACCTGGAAAATGTCAGGTGTTATTTTGGAGAGATGATTACCTAAAATGAAGCTGAAAAATAAACATTTTTTGCCTTTGTTTCTATTTTTTAAGATGCCATTTTTTTCCTTCCCATGCAGTTCTCCATTCAAATTTTATTTCATGCTTATCATGCATAGTCATTGCTTTGATGCAATTACTGTACTTGCAATCAGAAGTGGCATAGAATTTGTAAAGTATATGGCCTAATATATGCACCAGAGCAGGTTTGCATTAGATACTAGGAAAATGTTCTTCCCTGAAAGGGTGGTCAGGCATTGAAATGGGCTGCCCAGGGCAGTGATGGAATCTCCATCCCTGTAAGTGTTCAGAAGGTGTGTGGATGTGGCACTTGGGGGACACAGTTTAGCAAGGAAGCACAGTGGTGCTGGGTTAACAGTTGGACTCACTGATCTTAGAGGTCTCTTTGAATCTTAATAACTCTGTGATTCTATATTTTCATGGATGTTTTGCCTGCTTACTATATCTGCAAAAATAGGAAATGTATATTATTCTTGTTTACATGTAACCTAACGTTCTCAAATACTTTATCCTTGTTTGATAGTTTGTCAAAGAAAAAGATAGAAAATTGCTAATGCTCTGCCTTGGCACAGTAAAAATATGAAGCTGGAGATAATAGTAAAGAAAAGCAAATACAAAATGTTTAGTGATTATCTTGCCTTTCCTGATGGGCCCAATAAAAGATAACTTTTCAATAGGGACTAATTCATCATTATATCTTATTATACTAGTTTCCCCTATTTTTTATCAGTGGATTACAGAGAAGATTTTAAAAAACTTATCTCATTAGGAACCGTGAAAATTGACTTGCAGCATAAAATTGTGTAATTGAAATTAAAGGTACAATCTTGCAGTACCTCGTGCCAAGTGATGGAGGTGAGAAAGTATTGCAGAGCCCTGGACTCTTTCCCTCTTTTCTTCCCATTTCCTGCTTTTCCTCCTTAACACGAGTACATATGAGCACACAGGTGCATATGCACATCACACAGAGGAATCAGCCTTGCAAGGAAGAGGAACTTCTTTTGAAACAGATTATAGCCTTGTTTGCTGTAAAACGAGAGGATATTGATGTGCATGGTCTCTTCAGAGTTAAAATTTTTCTTTTCTTACAGCAAGGTCACAGGGCAGAGACAGCATGGCAGTGTGTGCAGAGCCATGTGTTTTCTTGTGCCAGTCAGACTTTGATACCTGTGCTGTACTCTGTGTTGGTCCTTTCTAGACATAACTCCCAGTTCTCCATTTCATTCCCCAACTTCTTGGTTTCTTAGAGTTGCTTGTGGGAAGAGCAGGACATTAAGACTATGCTATGTATAAATGAGGTAGCAGAAGTAGCACAGAGATCTTTAAGGAAACATCTTGGTAGTGTTTTCTGTGCCCTTCCCATGTGCCAAGAGCTCTGTATTAACATCTCAAAGCAGTTTTGTCCTGGTCTGTCTTGTCATACCTTGATATTCTTTGTGATGTCTGTGGATTCTGACAACAGGTACCCTGATGGTTTGCTGAGACTGCTGCCTGTCAGACTGACAAATGTTGTCTCCCTTTCTCCTGTGTTCTGCCCATTTGTTTCCATCTCTCTGTTGTCTCAGAGCTGGTGGAGTAATGTCATTTTGTTCCATGTCTGAACGATGCCAAGCAAAATAGGGTCCATCTACCAAGGGGTGATCAGTCATATGAATCATATTGTGTCCTTGTGTAACACAAGGTAAGAAATAGGATTCAAAGTCCAAAATTCATGTGGAAATTTCCTCTTGAAGAAGAATTTAGGAAGGTAAAAAAATCCTTACTAATTATTTAAACTCTCTTCTTGCTTCCTAGGGCATTAGAAAAGATTTTTTTTTATTAAATTACATTTTTCCATTAACAGTAAAACTTTTTAATTGTACCATCATGTGCTGATTTCTTGCATGAGTAGCCACAGTGAATTAGAGATTTGCATTTGCAACATGAGCTGCTGCTTAATTTTCCTACAGAAATTATACCTGCTTTTAAAGGAATATGACATACAAGCATCCCTCCTGTGAGGAAAGGCCGAAAGAGCTGAGGCTCAGCCTGGAGAAAAGAAGGTTTAGGGACAGATGTTATCAGTGTGTTCAGATATCACAGGGAGGGTGCTAAAAGGTGGGGCCAGGCCCTTTTCAGTGGTGCCCAGTGGCAGGGCCAGAGGCAGTGGGCACAAACTGAAGCACAGCAGAGTCCTTGTGGATATCAGGAAGTGTTTTTCCACTATGAGGGTGGCCAAGAACTGTCATGGGTTGCCCAAAAAGGTTGTGGAGTCTCCCTCCTTGGAAATACTCAAAAGCCATCTGGACGTGGTGCTGGTCAGCTGGCTCTGTGTAGCCCTGCTTGAGCAGGGGGGTTGGACCAGATGATTTCCAGAGGGCCTTTCCAGCCTCAGCATCCTGTGATTTCATTATGTATAGGACCTAAACAATTACAGGAGTATGTACAAGTAATGTATCTAATAATACTTACAGATAAATGTGCTATTAAATTTTGTCTGCTGAATAAGTGTAGACAGTGCAGTTGCAGGATTTGATTTTTGTGAGTGCTGAAATATTCAAATACTCAATTCAGCCTCTTTTGAAATATTCAAATTCTGTCTCTTTTCAGAAGTGGGAGTTAATCTTTATCTCCTTGTACATATGGGAAAAAAATTCATATTTCTCTTATTTCCCTCTCTCAATTTTATCAGCCTTTGAATATGTTTGAAGGAGTTAATGTAAGAGATAGCTAAATGCAGAGTTAACAGGTCACTTGGTGCATCTTCTTGACACGAGGGAGAAACAAGAGCAGCTCAGCCTGGGTCACTCTGACAGATCAGTCTGTGTGCTTGCAGTGAGGAGGTTTTTTGTGGTGTTTTAGACTCTTACCTTTACCAGTTAAATCCTGTCAAGTATTTTAGCATGAAATTAATGTTGTTAATAAATTTGTTATCTCTCTCTTTGCCATATAGGAAATTCAAATGTTTTCCTTTCATAAATGCTTGCATTAATGACTTGGGGGGGGGGGGGGGGGGGGGGGGGGGGGGGGGGGGGGGGGGGGGGGGGGGGGGGGGGGGGGGGGGGGGGG
>JAWWEE010000002.1:3035085-3048198 GCA_035221455.1 Xenops minutus
CCTGGATCCCTGGGAGTGTCCAAGGTCAGGTTGGATGGGGCTTGGAGCACCCTGGGCTGGTGGAAGGTGTCCCTGCCATGGCAGGGGGTGGGATGGGATGGATGGGCTTTAAGGTCCCTTCCAACCCAAAGCACTCAGTGATTCTTTGTCAAGGACAGAAGGGATAAATCTTACCTGATTTCAGGTTACCTTTGTGTCAGGTTTTCCCATTTTAGAATTCTTTTCTTTTACAATGAATAAATGTTTGTAGTGCCAAAAAAAAATGAAACCTAGTATGATATTTGCTGTCTAAAGTTACTTAGCTTGTTTTTAATTTGAGATTTTAAGTCCATTTTGACCTTTTATAATGGATTTTAAGGAAGATTGTCATACTTAGCTCCATGTTTTGGATTATAGTTTAGGAATCCAATACTTCGAGAATGCTTTTCAAAAATGGTAGTAACATGCTAATTATTATGCAGAGAAGTGTGAAAGACACAAGTAATTTAGGTAGTGTTGATGGGCAGGGATTATTGCACATCTGGTGCATTTGTATTTTGGCTGTATGTAAATAAGAGTAAAATCATATTTGTGTATTCAACTTTTTCATGTGTATTAAGTTGCTAAATGGAGCATTATTGACAAAACAAAAGCTTAAACTACCAACAAAATGCCACAACAAATCTTTGAGTGTCAAGATTTATATTTAAGGTACATGATATCATTTATCTGCACAAAACCCCCAGCTTTTTAACTGTCTGTAACATTTGGTCTTGAGTGAACTGTTGGTTTTAAGATACAACCTTACACAAATGAGCTGTTCTTAAACCCCAACAATTTGGCCATTTTGATGTACATCAATTGTGTGCTCCATTAGGTGTCACTTTTGGTAGGAAAGGCTACATAAATCAGGAATGTCTTCCCCAGAAGAAATTAAACTATGAAATTTTATTGCTTTTTTATTACTGAGCACATCACAGTATTATATTGTTTAATGAAATGTGACAGGCTTCACTGGAAGAAATATAGGGAATGCAACAGCTTTTTTGCATTTAACAAGATAAGTCGTCAGTGTTTTATTTTCAGGATACAAAATGATTGTTTAGATTGGAGACATATAGAAATTCATCATAATGTATATTTTTGCAGCCATCAGGTAACTTTATCATGGTTGCTTTGATAGATTGTCAAAATGACAGTTCACAATTTTTTTTTTTAAAGAAAAGTATTTCCCAATTAGCGAGAGATGCATTTTAAGGTTTGTATGTACATGGGGAGTAAACCTGAGTTGGTTTTACTGTCTCCACCCACCCTCCCCAGGAAAGTAGTTTTAGTGCCCTAGACTACAAAACATTGCCAAATAACTTTTTATGTTTTGAAATAGAGAACTTAAACAATATTGTGCAGTACCAAAGGGATATTGAGGATCCTGTAATTTTTGGAACACTTAGAACCAAGTGGAATAGCCATAATGCTGTAACTGTTCTCCAACAAATATTCCAGTCATGCTACATGGCTGGAATGGTATTTAAAACACAAATTTCCTGTTCTTAGTGCTTAAAATATCAGTCAGTGCTTTTGACTGAATTGGACTTTCTGCTGGAAGTTAAGGTAGTTCAAGATGAAACATTATTTGTTATGCTATGTGTCTGAAAAATACAAGTGGTTATGAATTCCCTCATGCATTTAGTAATTACCTGCATGGCTGGGGGTCAGAGGTTAACTTAATGGAAAGTTCTGTGTGTACTGTGTTTGAGAGCTGTAAGCACATACAGCTGCTTCCTATAATGTAAACTCAGAGTAATAAACTTGCATGATTTTCATTGGGATGCTCTGAAATGAGGAAGTGCTAAATTTGCAATGGTTATTCTGATGAAAGAAATTTGAGAAATGAGTATCTAGTTTATGTTGAATATTCTAGGTCCTTGCATGTGTTTAATAACTTGGGTGAAAAAAGTGATTTTTTATCGAATTTAAAAGTAACTGTTTTCCTTGGTAAAGAGGTGCTGCCTCTGTGATGTGCAGGCTCCCTGGTGCTCTTTTAGAAGAAAGTAGGATTGTAGCTCTGAAATGGGGCTATGTACCCAGACCTGCATGTCACAGAATCACAGAACTGACACAGAGTGGTTTGGGTTACAAGGGGAGGTTGAAGATCATCTCGTTCCACCCCCTGCCATGGGCAGGGACACCTTCCACCAGCCCAGGGTGCTCCAAGCCCCATCCAACCTGTCCTGGGACTCTTCCAGGGATCCAGGGGCACCCACAGCTTCTCTGGGCACCCTGTGCCAGGGCCTCATTCCCTTCATAGGGAAGAATTTCTTCCCAATACCTCATCTCAACTTACTGTGTCAGTGGGAAGCCATTGCCCCTTGCCCTGCCACTGTATATATACACTTTATGCATAATTATATGTATTTATATATATAAAATATATCTAGATATAGCTTAGGTTATGCTTGATCCAACTTCTATGAAATATTGACCATATTCTAGCCCACTGGGGGAACTGTAGTGTGTTTGGAAACAGCTTGCTTTTTCCACAGGATGTTTTTATTGCTTTATGAGGTTGCTGATGCTCTACAGTCAATTACATTCTTTAAATAAGAAAGAAAATGCCGATGTGCCTACAGCAGGAGTAGAATCTTTGTAAAATAGAAGTATAAAGAAAATTCTTTGCCCCTTTTCTTTTATAGTCTCCTTTTCTTTCTACTCAAGATCACAAACTTCAGTGCAATTTTCAGCTGTTACAAAATATAGATCTGTCTGTGGGTTCAAAAACAAAGTGGGGGGGGTGGAAACTCCCCCTGAAAGGCTTAGTGATGAGAACAGTATTCTTTCAACTTGAGTTGGATGGCTGTGACTTCAGACCTGAGGAGACTTTCTCCGGATCCCTTGGAAGCTGTTTCCTGCTCTGGCCCCTTCTGCAGGCTGTGCTCAGGCAGGGGCAGGCACAGTGAGAGCAGCTCCATCACCCTTCCCGTGAGCCACTTAGGGGCAGCTCAGGAAAGAGATGTTTTCATTAAGTCCCCTGACTGCTGAGGCTCCACTTTATCGATGGTTTATAGAGATACTCTGTGGTTCCCTTGATTAAATCCTAACCCCTCAAGAATGGAGCTTGTTTAAATAATTTCCCCACCTGTTTCTGAGTGTCTTTGCTAATGGGAATACACTTGCTGGTGCACGTCTGATGTTTGTGATTGTGGCAGTGATTTAGAAATATGAACACTTCCTAGAGTATTTTGCATTTTATTTAGTTTTTGTATCTGTTCTGTGGCCTTCTGTGTAGTAAGAATGAAGAATATTTGGTGCTTTAGGCTTTGTTGTATCATTTTGCATGGCTTCAGTGGCAGTGCTTCTCCGCAGTGGCTTTGCAAAGGAATCGATGTGTGCAATACAAATATAACTGTTGTTGCTTCACAACTGAGCCTCTCAAACACTGTTCTGTTTCAGTAATTCTCTGCAGGGAATGATTGTCACACAGGGGTCTTATTTCCCAGTACAACCTACAAAATAAGTGAGGTCTTAGGCTGGAAAGCCTCTAGGCAAGGAGAGACCGTCATTGTTGGCTGTGTTCATCTATTGTATGTACAAGGTCTCAGGCTGCTATCTTGGTCACCCCTCAGTTGTTTTGTTGTGATTTTGTTGTGCTTTTTTAAAGTCTGAATGGTCTTAGTGATTTGAAGTTTCCTTTACATTTAGCACAGAACACTGAAGGAGTCAATGAAATAACTTTTAGATAGCAGAACCAGAAGAATTGCCACAGGACTTTGTGCTTTTTATTGCATTCCATTGCATTCCTTGCTTCATTTCCTCTTTGCCTTCATGTAATGCCCAATGTCTGCTGGGCAGGAAAGAATGCAGAACAGCAAACTTCTTGCATGTCTTCATGTCTTAATATTTTACCTTTCTTCATTTGTAATTTCTTAACAGCACATTGGTTGAGAGTTAGGAGGTAAGGTTGTTTTGCTTTAATGCAAAGTATTTGCTACAACACATTTGTCAGGATCTGTGAAACACGGCTCCTTTTCCTTTTGAGAGTTGCAGAAGCTGTTCTGTGAGACACTTGGTTAATTGTAGTCCATGTAATAGTTTGGGGTTTTTTATTCTGCAAAAGTCTAATGTTTCTGCTTCACTAATTGAGATATACAGTCTAATAAAATTAATTTAAATGTAGTCATCACTGTCTTGAAGAAGGAAGGTTTATGCTTAAGTCTGCATTTAAATCCAAATTATACCTTTTAATAAAAAAGCCACAAGCCACTAATTTGCTATTATAAGAAAAGTTGGTTTATCTTTTCTTGAAGTCAAAATGTGGTTTGTACATTTCTGTGTCTCTCCCTTTAGCTGGTGAGATTGAGTCCTGCAGGGTAATGTGTAATCAATAAAAAATATTATGATCCAAACACCAGTATCAAATATTGAATATTCTGTGAGTCAGTAGCTGGAGTGTGTTGTGTGGCCATATGGAACCTTGCAATAGAGTAGCATAAAAGTGATATTGATTTTAAGCTGTTTAGTTTCCTTGCTTGCAGATAAAACTAATCATCCTGCCTTCTGTGTGCCTGTCATTCATTCCTCTGTTGGGGGGTAGTTTGGTGGCTGGGATTTGGGTGTCTTGGCTTGGGGTTGCAGTGGTACACAGATTTATTTTCCTTTTTTGTGAAATAATATTACATGATGATATTTGCCCAGAGCATTAATTGCAGCTGCAATACAATACCTTTTGCTTTCCTTAGCATGTGGCTGCACAATAAAAGCAGTTCTCTCCAGAAAGAGTCACAAATTCTGTTTATTATTGAGACATAGTATAGATCTCTTTACAGGACATGTGAGCAAACAAAAGGGAGAGGCTGAACCGCTCTCTGCACAAATAAACCCTCAGGGAGACTTTGCAGGACTTTTACTTCATTTGCTTATGAAAGTTTGAAGGCAATTACCTGCCAGGAATAAAGACTCCTGCTGAGGAGGTTTTGACAGAACCAGGATCGGTGCCTTTGCAATCCAAATGCATTTATTTTTAATGTTGACTGCAGGATGTCTGGGGAGAAGTATATGGTGAGCAGGAGAGGTTTAAAAACAAGCTTGTCAACTTTGTAATGTGTCCGTACTTTCGAGCTTTCAGCATCTGACCTAAGTATGCTGTGAATCAAATGGAAATCAAATTATAGCAGCATACCTATTGTCTCCCATCCTGATGTATTGCAAGGAAACAAAGTAAGGGAGATATAAAATCTCTTTTTATTGCAGGAAAGTCAGCACTTGAAGGACAGTGCTTCTAGTTGAATGCAAGGAGTGGAGACTGGAAGAATATTTCTGTAGACAAATTCAATATGTGGAGACATTTAAGTGTAATGAAATTTGAGATAAAGTTCTGTGATTTTTATTGATGAAATACTTAGCTTGCTACAGGAATACAATATTGCCATGGGATGTTTGCACTGCTGTACAAAATATTCTGAATATTGGAAAGTATGATTTATAAGAAAAACTGTTTTATTTGACAGATTGGCTCTTTTAATATGCAGTGAAAGCATATTACAAATTGGGCTTTCAACTTCTTTATTAGTTACTGCATAGGAACTGTATTCACCAAATTATCCTCTGGATTTTCATGAAAATTAGAGCTACTTGTCCCATTCCTTATGCTTTATAGTGACTATCAAAATATTCTGTGTGAACTGCAAAACTTGCTGTCCCCAAGGGAAACTTTCAAGACCATTTAATAGTGAACCAAGAGATTTCCTTTTTGCAGTTCAGAAGCTGAAAGAGGACTTGTGTTTGATCCACACCGGGGAACAGGTGCGGCAAAATCCTGAGATGATCAATTTTTCAAAGATGATTCATAAATAAGTTCTCTGAAACTTTTGACTTGGTCTCCAACCTGCTGAGCTGAGGGAGAGGCAGAAAATCTTTAAGTGCTTTGCAAAGCCATTTTAAGGGAGTAGGGTTTGATAAGGGTTGCATCAATAGGGGCGGGTACTGGTTTTATTTTGTGTGTGCGAGTTCATGTGTTCTTTGCTTCATTTGCTCTGGGAGGCTGCAAAAGAAAAGTCTATCATTAGGGGGTTTAACATGGAGGAGGGGAAATGGCAGCTGAAAAAGGCAGTAAGCATTTTAAAACTCTTCACTTTGGGTGTTTGCTACATGGAAATAGAGGCTCTGACAGTGCTCATGATTACAGTGTGAAATATTTTCGCTAATTAACTGGCATTTCCAAGTTACAGATGTTTTTAGCCCATCACTGGTGATAAATACCATCAGTCTGAGTCTGAATACATATTTAAGATTTATCAATATAAACCCACAATACTCTCATTTCACAAGCAGCGTAGAAGAAACTTTGGCCAAATGTATCTTTTGGCATTGAAAATCAGCTATAGGATATGAAACAAATTGTACAGAAATGTTTAAAAAAGGCAGATGAATTGAATTACAGACAGACTTGGGAACCTCAGAACAAACCTTTTCAAAGGTGGTCAGGCACTGGGACATTTTGCCCCCAGAGGCTGCAGAGTTCCCATGGACTCTGGAGATATGTAATATGGGTCTGGAAATGGTCCTGAGCATCCCATTCTGTATGACCCTGCTGTGAGCAGAGCCTCGGGCTGGGGCATCTCCAGAGTCCCCTTCCAGCCTCAGCCACGGCTGTTCTGGGAACCAAACAGCCCCCTGAGCGTGGCCATAAAAGAAAAAAATAATATTCTGTCAGTGCAGGAAGCCTCCTGCAAGATCTTTATTCAAATTTCAAAGTGAGCTTGAGGCTGTATTTGAAAACTACATGAATTCTGTTCAGGCCTTTGACAGTTTTCCATCAAAATGCATTAACGCATCAGATTACATTAATATATGAAAAAAGATGTTGTTAATGCTCCTATACTGTAATTGCTACTGACTGCAAATCTTAAACATACTAATTTGACACTGTGTTTTTGCTGTGGAACATGCTCGTGTTTTAAATCCTCAAACCAAGCGGAAAACCTAATTAATACATGGAAAGTATGTGAGCTTAACGAACTTGGTAATCTTCCTGAGCTCTCAGTTATGAAATAAATAAACTAAGAAATTTTTCAGTGTCTAGAAACAGGATTCACAAAACATGTTAAAGGGAAGTGTTCTCCCTAAAATTCCCAAACTGCAGTTCTCCTTTGGAAGAGCAGAAAAGCAGGGATGTTCATCTTATTTTTTAGCTTTGTAAATCCTGTGCGGATGTAACCCTTAAGGTATCTGAGAACAGCTTTATTTTAAGTTAAGTGGAAGTTATCCTGCAAGAGGAAATAAATGAACAAATATTTTATTAGGATTCAGCCTCTGATTCTTTCACTTCAGTTGGTGTGAGAAAGGTAAACCTTTGATGATGCTCAAGTTTGTTGCTGTGATTTAGTAAGGAGAAAAATGGGTATTTAACTTTGGCAGGAGGAGAGGGCATCTGGTTAGCTCTGCATTTTGGATACAAAGTACTAGATGAAATATTCCATCTCTCCTTTAATGATGGGTTATTATAATGACAAAGAAATTTGTCAGCTAACTGGCTCCACAGATGGTGTTCCCAGGTGATAGTGTTGCTTCAGATTCAGAAAAATGATGGGTTTTGCAGTTCAGTGCTGAGTCCCCCAGAATTAGTCACTCCTGACTAAGGTTTTGAAAAGGATTACTGAAATGTGGAGGTCTTATTGCAGAGGCAGGAACCCTTCCATTCCATGATGCTTTCAGCGAGTTCAGACATGGGCAAACAGATAAGCGTTTACAGCATACCAAAAATGATACAAGAAAAATCAATTAGGAATTTAAATGGATCCAAATAACTACTTAATATTTCTGTGAAGGCACATTTTCAGGAGCTGGGAATGAGGCACCCAGCCATTCTTTGTTGAATGGAAAATGCTCATTTCCTGTCAGGCTACTACAGTTTGAGGACAGTTTCATGAATGGTGTGTAATTGAATGATGTGAATTGAATGATGTGTAATTGTTATTTTCAGCTTTGGGAGGAGGAGGTGTCTGAGATGAAAATTTTGTGTTGATCAGATTATCCTATCATTCATAAATTCTGTGATAGGGTTAGGGTTATGATGAAAGGAACCACAAAAGAAGTTTGCAAGTGAGTGCTAAATTTCTTGATTCGTTCGTTCTTACTTTTATTAAAAAAGAAACGAGATTTGCAAGCTAAATAAAATTTGAGAAGTTTCCCTTTGGAAAAATAATCTCATTAACTGTGTATCATATGATGCTTAAATATCTTCTAAAGAATTAGGTATATACTTGTGAGAGTGAGTTCTCTAGTATTGCTCAGCAATTGCTGAAGACTTGTCTTACAAAAATAATTAATTTCTTTTTATTCAGTGATAGCAGGTAAAATGAACTTGGATTCAGTTTCACTTCTGTAAATTATTATTTTTTTAAATTTTAGAGATGCTATGGAGTTACTTCCATGTCTATTAGTTAAGTTTTTTTAGGACATGGTGTTGGTGAATCTTCAGTGTTTCTGTGTTCATACTCCTCTCCTAAATCTGATGGCTTCAACCAAAAAATATACAGGCCTAGCTTGCTGATGGAGAAGTTTTATATTTGTATAGCTCTGTTCACCAAAGAATTTAACATGCTTTACAGCACATCAGGTCTGCAGTTCTACTGCAGAATACCCTCATTTACAAAAGATAAACTGAGCCTTGAAGTTCACAACCTGAAGGAAAATCCAACTCTCCTTTGTAGAAAGAAACTGCTTCAGAGCTCTGTATTTTCCCTTGCTGCTTTTCCTGCAAGTGCTGTTATCTCCAGAGGAGAGGAAGGTGTTGGAGAGAAGCCTGGGCTCTGGTCCTTGTTCTGCCTGGGAATTGGATGCTGAGCTTGTGCAAGGGGGATCTGACCTCCCCTGCCCAGAGTGCACAGAGAGTGTGTTCAGCAAGGAGAGGAGCAGCAGTGGGTCTCACTGAATGGTTAAGGTTTGCAGCCTTCGCTGTGGAATGAGAATCACATTCCAGACACTCAGTTATGGTGAGTAACAGTGGAAGGAGAGAAAGGAACCAAACCAAACGAAAAAGCAGAAAGAGAGGGGGGAAACCTCCCTAAACTGTTGAGGTCACGAACAGGTCGTTCAGATCTTTGTCTATAGAGAACTAATAGCTGCTTCAGTAGGTAACAGGCACTTTTACAATGTATTCTGCAAGTTTTAGTAGTCCCTGGAAAATGTCTGTTGCAAAGGTCTGTGAGTTGGCTCCTGTTCTGATTGTAATTTTATACAGCCTTGCACTTGTTTTCTCAGCAGAGCGTAGGATGAGTTCAGGAATGCAGAAGAGATGTGCATGTTGGGCTCCTGTACAGCACAGGCCACGGGGTTTGGTACTTTCACATTGCATCTGAGCAATTAATGTTTCTAAAAACAGGGGGTTGGCTTTTTAACTTTTAAGCAAATTGATTTGCCAAAACCTTTCATGCCAGTTATTCACTAGCTTTCAGATTTCAGGTTAAATTATGAGAGATAGCTATTATTGCTTTTGCTATGTTGCTGTCTTGTATAATTTAATCCAAATAATACTCTAAGCATTTATGTCTCCTGGAGTCTTTGATTTATCCAGCTAAATATGTCAGTCTCCTCTTGTAGCTTCAGCAATACATTGTATAGTGTATTTTACCATTTTTTTCCTTTGTACTCTGTCCAATTTCGGTTCTTCCTTCTCAAATTCATTTAATTGGTGTTTTACATACATATTAAGAGATTTTGGTGCCTTATAAAGGATATTTCCCCTTCTCATCTGATCCATTTCTAGGCTTTATTTTCACAGCTGATATGAGGCTATTTAGTACCTCTGCAGCTGAGAGATGAAGGTCCTGCTTCCCTTGCCCTGCTTCCCTTCCATTGGCCTCTGTGTGGGACTGTCCGACACGCTCGCCCAGGGTGAGGGGCCAACAACCCCTGGGGAAATCCTTGTCCTTGTGGGTGTGACCAGTGCCTGTTTGCCCAGGGAGACTGTGGCAGCCTTTCCCAGGGCCACATTAAGCAGTTGTCTTCGCAGAACACCTTGCTCACTTCCAGCTGTTACTTTCTCTCCCGAATTCAGCAGTTGCATAACCTCTTGATTTGTGGTGTTGAACCACACCCCGTTTCTCCTGCTTTGGTCCACGGTGAGATCCAGCTCATTGCTCCTGTTTGCCTGAGCACTGACAGGGCAGCCTCATGTTCTTATGACCTTCCCCCAAACACCAGGAGCTTAGGGTTGCCTGTGGAAGGGTTGGGTGCTGCTTGTGTCCTCAGCTGCTCTTTGATCTTGAACTGAAAGTTTGCCTTGAACGCTGCCTTACCTTGCTGAACTTGTTCAAACTGTATGTTTGGTGAAATTGGTAGGGCTTCTTCAAACACTTCTGGATTTTGATTATTGTTTTCTGCAGAAACTATTTTAAAGCTCTGTGTGCTTTCAAGATCACATCAAGATTTGAGATGGTGCAGCTGCTTTCTCTGCCTTTCCTCCAGTGACAGGTTTTGTTTGTGCTGCTGTTTGGAGTTGCTGTTTTCCAGTCAGACACGACCAAGGTTAGTGTTATTTAAAATCCTGGTGAATGGATTTGCTTTTTCTTTACCAGCTTTTGCATTATTCTGGAGTGAACACAAATCTGTTCAACAGATTATTTTTCCCCCTCAGTCTTATTTCTTTTAATGGGCCACACTCTACTCTGAATGAGAATTTATCCTTGAGCTGGGGCCCAAGGAAGGAATTAAATATTATTCTTATGGTGATCATTTTTGTTTACGAGATGAATGACTGGTACAACCCAGTGTCAGTCTTCTCTCATCCAGTTTCTCTGAGATTTTTCTGACTAGAAGATGCTGGTGTTTGTAGATATAAAAACTCAAATAAACATATACAAGTTTCTTCTGTAGTGTGCATGGAAAAGCAATGTAGTAATAGTTGTTTTGATCAAATGCCTTCACGTATGAGGGGACTAAGGAATTGCATAATGGAAGGGGGTTTGTTTTTTAACTTGGTATTTTTTGCTGGACAGTTGTGGGTTTTTTACACATTTTAGAAGTACAAGTGACCTGTTGTATTCCTAATTAATGGTATTATAAATAGACAGGAGTGTAGGAGATATATGGATTTAAGATATGGTTGCCAGATTTGTACTAATATTGTGCCAGTATGAAGTGCTTTCAACCCAGAAAAAATTACATTATTATAACCCTTTCCTTTTTAAAAGTAGGATACTCATTTTGAAGGTGAAATTACAACCATTTGTCTGGGTCTCTGTAAAAGTGAAAAAGCAGATTTTTATCCATATTTTTCTTGTGCATTGTCTAATTCCCACATACAAACTCTTCATCATATTTGTTGCATGCTTTTTAGTAAAGACTGAAAAAAGACAAAGGTAGAAGTTTATTAGTGAAATGCAGTTAAAGATGATGAAATTCTTGGTGAGTTTCACATCTCACTGCTTACAGTAGTAAAAGGTTGTAAATAATATATTTAGGTGGAGCATGAATTCGCCTTATGGCTTCACCTGGCCTGTTTCAGGATAAATTTAGAAGCCCAAAGGCTCATCTTTTGCAGGACTTTACTGGAACCTCTCTGCAAGTGCAAAACCCTGGGTTTGGTGCTGTAAATTCACTGCTGTGAAGCTTCATTTGGATATGCAGCCTTTTCCCTCTGTTCCTAATGGCAACTGTATATCTGTAAATCTTGTAACATGAGAAACAGCATCAGCTGTTTAGAAAGTATTTGCAAAGTTAGTTGAATGTATCTGTATTAAAGCCCTGTATTAAACATACATGTAGAGAACTGCCACAGTAGATTTGACAATAAGGCTTAAACCACGTGGCTGTGGCCTGAGCAGAACTGAGCTCACTTTATTTGGGGTTCTGTGACTGGGTTGGAATCATGCATTCAGTTTGTGTTTGAGGCTGTTACTGTCTTTTTTGTTTGTTTTTTTAACCTGAAGGTAACTTTCTGTTGTCTGAATACATTTGGTTTTGGCACAGGAGGGAAAATGAATGGACCTCTCTTTAAAACTGTTCTGCTAAGTAAACAATGCAGTTAAAAACTAAAAACAAACAAAAAAATTAAGATAAAATGAGCCAAGGGAAGAACTCATAGAATTTATCTTTGTGCCAAATACATTTGTTACAAACATGAATAGTCAGAAAGCTTTTCTTATCAAGATGTACATGTGGTAAAAGACAAACCCTCCTGCTGGGCAGGCTCTACTGATCACAGGTTGCAGTCTGAGGTGCACTGGAACCAGCTCAGCTCACCAGTCCTGCAGTTTGCCCTTCCCTTTCTGGCACTTGCAGAACTGCAGCTTCAATTTTCAAATGAAATGACACATCACTATTACAGGATTAGTTTTCCTTATTTTCAATCTTGCTAAACTGCATCTCCAGGTGTCTGCTGGGACAGCTTAAAAAACATGTTCTCACTTTGGTCCTTGTAGATGGAGGAGGAGGTAAGGGCTCTTAGAGCTGTGAGTAATTGAAAAAATAGTTGTGTGGCTCAGATTATGTTAATGCTAAAATGATTATGTGCACTTTAGCTGAATAGTTGTCTAATTCTTCCAGCTGTGCCTTGACAAATTACCATAGAAATAACCATTAATTATCTGATCTATAAAGGGAGAAATCATTTGATCTTTTTCCAATTATTACTGAGTAATTAAATGATAAATTACCCCCATGTAAACTAATCTGCATCTAACAAAACAGTACCTAAGACTGCAAGGCTCTTGTAATGTGGTACAGGAGTATTTAAGGGGGGACTGGTGTTCCAGAATTATAACTCACAAGTACAGCGAAAAATGTGGGGTATGGGAAAGTGGGAAAGTCTATTGGGAAAGTGAGGAACAGGGAATTTGTTTCTGCTCTATATAATTCTCAACTAGATTTGCAGTTCCTATGAAAAATTGACTTACAGGCTTTTATTAATAACTTTCATCCTATTGGCTACCTGCTATAGAACTATAAGGATATAGAATCATGGAATGATTTGGGTTGGCAGGGACCTTAAAGGCCATCTTTTTCCATCCCCCTGCCATGGGCAGGGACACCTTCCACTAGTCCAGATCACTCCAAGCCTCATCCAACCTGGCCTTGGACACTTCCAGGGCTGGGGCAGCCACAGCTTCTCTGGGCACCCTGTGCCAGGGCCTGCCC
>JAWWEE010000002.1:3062983-3078232 GCA_035221455.1 Xenops minutus
CTGGGGAGCCTGGGCAGTGCCCACCACCCTCTGGGGGAAGGACCTTTCCCTGAGATCCCACCTGCCCCTGCCCTGACAGCTCCAGCCCTTCCAGGGTGCTGTCCCTGTCCCCCCCAGAGCAGAGATCAGAGCCTGCCCCTCCTCTGCCCCTCCCCAGGAAGGTGTTCCTGCAATGAGGTCTCCCCTCAGTCTCCTCTTCTCCAGCTGGACACCCCAAGTGCCCTCAGTGCCCTCACACTCTGCCCCTCCAGGCCATGAACCATCAACAGAAATGAGAAATAAAACTTCCCAGAGAATTCCCAAGGTTCATATGCATTCACACAAAAATTAGTGTTGACCTCAGTCTCCAAAACTTGTGTATTCTAAATGTCAAATCTCACCTTCCTCATTTTAAATTAAAATACACTTACTACAATTGTTAACCACAAACAAGTGTAACATGATTAATTATACGTAAGAGAATTGATGATTAGGATCTGTAACAATAATTTTGCTTCACTAGTTTGAAGTCTACTTTTATTCATTTTTGAAGATGATAATTCAAAATATTTTTATCTAGTCTTCATGAGGAAAACAAAAGAAGGAAAACACACTGTGCCAAATGCAGGTTCTCTTTCACTGAAGTTATTTCCTGATATAAACCTCGATTTTCTCTCCTTAGTTTCACACATCTCAAGTGAAATAAAACACACTTTTAAAATTTAATGACTGGTACCATTGTAACACATGATTTGTCATTCACCCATTTTATCAGCATGTGTGGGAGAAACTTTGAGACACTGAGATTGTTTAACAAGAAGAATTAAGGTTTCTCTTCTTCTTCAGTTAATGACAGTATTATTTCTTTTCCAGTCACGGCTTTCCCACAGTTCCCCTAATATAATAATACATTTAAGATATTGTAGGAAAATATTTGTTTTAAAACATTTTTCCTTCAAGAGCTGCTTGCAAGTGTTTTTGCCTTTGCATGTTTTGCAAGGCAAACCTGGATGGGGCACAGCAGGGGGAGAGGGAATACGGTTCCATAATAATCAGCTTTAGAGCAGAGCCGTAACTAAAGGCATTGACAAATAGTTCTTACAATGACATTGAAAATTACATTGTGGCATAATTATAGTTTTATCCATCTGTGCACTGGATTTGAGAAGCTACTGGGGGTAATTGGGAGGTCCCAGTGCCCGTCCCCTGCTGGACTGACCTCAGGTAGCCAAAGCCTTGGAAGCAGATCCAAACAACTATCCTTAAAAAGAACCCAGAAGTAATCTCTCCTTTCTCCCACCGGTGTGACTTAGGTCTTCCTACTTCCTGTGGCTTTTCCTCCAGTAAAATTTTTCCTCCTATAAAATTGTTCTTTCAGCCTCCCTACACCCTCAGAACACCTGAACTGATGGAACCCACCCTGAATCCCCCTGGATTTTCTCCTGGCTGGCTCAAGCCCCGTGCAGAGCTGGTGCAGGCAGAAGCACATGCAGATTTGCTGCAGTGGGTGACAGTGCAAAGGGTACCAAGACCTCACTGAAAGGGGCAAAAAGCACGTGCTGGTTGTGATTGCCAAAGCTTGGAGTCGAATTTTTTCAGCCTCAAGATCTCCAGCTGCCCCCTGGTTGTTTAAACCAGTCGCACAAAGGGACATTCTGAAAGTGGCTGTTCTCTGAAGGTTTTCAGGACGGTTTCCCAAGGTTTCCTTGGAGAAAAGCACTGGATTATCTAATTAGTGCAAAATCTGCTCTCAGAGTGTCCTGCCTTCTGATTTAGTGCTCTTGCTGCTAAGTGCGAGCTCTGCAAACAATAGCGATGATCAGGTTGTAAAAGCCATTCCCTGGGTAAGGCACTGGAAGCATCTGGAACAACAGCTGCCTCCACACACTTTGCATTTGCACATTTTACTTATTTACCACTTTAGGCGATGCAGGAGCTTACTCAGGCAATTCTAACCACTTCAATAAGACTCCAATTTCCTTTTATCATGGTAAAACCTGCCTTACGTCCTCCAGCCCAGCATGTTTGGTGTATCCTTCTCCTTGCATCGGGCTGACAAAGCTCTGCTTGTGGATTCCAAGTGCTCACTCCAGGAGTTCTCCTCTGGAGGAGCTGTCCATGCACTATCAACCTGAATTTTAGGTTTAAACAGGATTTAACTCTCAACAGCACAACACACAGAGGGTTTTGACAAGCTTAAACTAAGTTCTGACTAACTCTGCCACAAAACAAGGTGTAGGTCCTGCAGGACTGTTTGCTCTGATGTTCTTTTCTCCTACCTTGAAGGCCATTCTTCCTCAAAACTGAACACAAGTGGCAGGGCCAAAGCTGACTTTTTTTTTTTTTTTTTGTGACTCAGCATAATGTTTAAAAGATCTATTAGTAAAATAAAGATACAAAGGCCAAGGACTCAATAAAGGATAAAGGGGGGTAGTATCAGGGACACCAGGAACAGCTCTGGCTGAGCAACCACACCACGAGAAATGACCCCACAGAAGACAAAACCATGAAAAAGTTCTGCTTTCTGCTATTTTTCTCCTCTCCAGGGTTTCAACACCCATCTAAGTATTATTAGCTTCATAAAGGACTGAAAGCAACCAGATGAGAGAAACTCCACATATTCCTGGATAACTCCACCCACCCACACAGCCTCTTCCAGAATTTCCCAGTTCTGAACAAAATGCAAACTGTTGTGCTCTACTCCTGACAGGAAGGACTGTGGCACCTCCCCCTCCTGCAGCTCTTGGAGCCTTAAGAATTGGCATATTCATGGAATAATGTTGTTTAAACATTGCTATTTATTTTGAATCTCAGTCTTACAAACTCCTACTATAAATAAGAGGGTATAAAAGCAGTATTAGCATGACAAATATATGTTATCCAGAGCTGACTGGTTTGCTGATATTGTGACTCCTATAACCCAAATAGTGGCCTCTCCCTGTGGTCTCTCAGCCCTGCTGAGCGTAGTTAATTTAAAATAATAAAATCTTGATTTTGCATCCTTTGAATTTGTAGAGAATCAGACAAATGTATCAAAACAACTGGCTTTTCCTCATGAACTTGGTGTCTATAATACTACATTGAGAGCAGGTTGTGAATGTGGAATCTTCTGCTTTTCCAAATAAAAGGAAGAAATACAATTAGTTAAACCAGCCTTTGGATTAATCTGGGTTTGTAGACGGGGTTTTCCTAAATAACAGAAATGAAAGCACTTCAGAGACTGAGCAAAAGACTCTACCTGTGCAGAGAAGCCACGAGACACCAACATCCAGCAAATCTACGAGGTCAACAATGTGGGAATTTTTTCTTCAATACTCCACAAGTCTAGTTTTAAAAATGCGTTTGCAGAACTAAGATACAGATGGTTATTTTAAGCCATACAGTCTCAAACCCAGAATGGCCATTTTGAGCTGCCTAACTTCGAACAATAATCACCTAATTCCAGAGTGACAGTCCACAGCCATTTCTTTTTCAAAGCACAGTTATAATTATATTTTTATTTTTTTTTTCCTTAACAGTGACTTTGCTTCAGCTGGTTGAATTTCAACAACGACCTGCTGAACTTTTCAACGTGGGAGCCAGGGAGTGTGCTCTGAATGGCAGCTGCCCCTGGGATCGATGCTGGGGCTGCAGCATCAGCGCTCCTTTGCCACTTTAACACAGGGAGGTCTTTGCAGGCAGGGGCAGTTTAACACCTGGATTCAGCTCTGCCTTCAGTCGTCAATAGAATGTGCATGGAAAGCTGCCAGTGCAGAAAGTTACACTCACACTGGTTTGGGCAAAACACTTTGTGGGTTATTTATCCTTAACAAAAATGGAAACATCTAAAGAAAAGCTGGAATGACAGGACAAGGGGAATGGCTTTCCACTGCCAGAGGGCAGGCATAGTTTGGATATTGGGCAGGAATCCTTCCCTGGGAGGGTGGGCAGGCCCTGGCACAGGTTGGGCAGAGAAGCTGTGGCTGCCCCTGGATCCCTGGGAGTGTCCAAGGCCAGGTTGGACGGGGCTTGGAGCACCCTGGGCTGGTGGAAGGTGTCCCTGCCCATGGCAGGGGGTGGGATGGGATGATCCTTAAGGTCCCTTCCAGCCCAAACCATTCTGGGATTCTGTGTAACTCAGGACATGCTTAGCAGGTACAATGTGCAATGAGCTCCCCTAGAGCACTTGCAATGACAAGGGCTCCTTCCAGTCCTAGAAAAACATTCTAGTTCACCATTCATTTGTTCTGAGGTGTGACATTGGGACAGTTTATTCTCTAATTTCAAGTAACACATTTTCTTGAACTCTTTTGTCATGAGGAGTCTCAAGACATACGAGATACAAGATACTGTGCTTGCTGTTTAAAAGTTTAAAGGTTGTTACACGAGTTGGGGGTTGCAAAGGAAGATTTGCCGTAATACAGAAACAGCAAAATGACCTGGAATTGGCCATATAAAATGCATTTCTCGCCTGGTTTATACCCTTTCCAATTGTACTCCTGAAGCCCAATACTCTGAGTAAACAAAGCTATAAAATATTAACTGCATTCATTAGGGCACAGGAGAAGGTTTCAGATGACAGGTTACCTAAGCAAACAGCAGGGATGTTGTTTCACCTCTAAAACACAACAGATGCTGAAACACATCCATGAGGAACTGTCCTGCTGGAAAACACCTGGCTGCAGTTCCATGCTTGTCATCCCTTGTGTAAAGGTTTGCCTAGACCAGCAGATCTAGGCAAGACATGGAACTGCTGGAGCAAGTCCAGAGGAGCCCGTGGAGTTGCTGAGAGGACTGGAACACCTTCCATATGGGGACAGGCTGGGAGTGTTCACCTGGACAAGAGAAGGTTGTGTGGAGACCCCACAGCACCTTCCAGGGTCTGAAGGGGCTCCAAGGAAGCTGGAGAGGGGCTGTTCCTCAGGAACTGGAGGGACAGGACAAGGGGGAATGGGTTCAGACCGAAAGAGGGGGAGTTTATCTTGGATATACATAAGGAATTGTCCCCTGGGAGGGTGGGCAGGCCCTGGCACAGGTTGGGCAGAGAAGCTGTGGCTGCCCCTGGATCCCTGGGAGTGTCCAAGGCCAGGTTGGACGGGGCTTGGAGCACCCTGGGACTGTGGGAGGTGTCCCTGCCCATGGCAGGGGGTGGGATGGGACAGTCTTTAAGGTCCCTTCCAGCCCAAACCATTCTGGGATTCTGTGTTTCTGTGATCACAAATACACTCAGAGTTACTTGCAATGCGTCAATTCAGCTTAAAGAGCTTCAAATGTGTGCACTCAGCTGAAGGAAAACCATAAACAAATCAATGCTCAGGACTGTCTCTTAACAGCCTCTCTCCGTTTCGAAGCAAAGCAAACCAAGCCATCCAAATCAGAAGCTGGAATAATACTGTCAAATGATCACCCTGGAGAAACACAGGCAGAATCTGCAGCTGAGATGCAGGGTCTTGATGCTGCGAGAAAGATAGAGGCCAGGAAACGAGTTTTTAACAACATAACCCAGTCTTTACCAATGCTTTTAAAAGCCTAACACTAAACCAGCCAAAAGAAAAATTGCCTTGAAGAGAGCACATTGTTCAAGCAGTCCATCTCCTCCTTCCTTAGTTTTCTGGGGAAGCCTGTTGGAGAGTGAAGTGCTCACATGTGCCAGCCCTCTCCTGCAGTCACTGCTGCACCGAGGGGACCTATTCCAGCATTTCCACACACTGAGCACAGGAGGTGGTGCTGCTTCTTCCCAGGCTCTACTCTATGGCTCGTTTCATTTTTAACAGAGAGCCCCTAAATTACAGCATCTCTGTTTTCTCTGAGATCAGTAAATACTCTCAAGACACCTATGATTAAATAGAGGAATAATATAAAATATCTTAAGTGCTTGTGCTTACAAATATTTTCTTCTGTAACAACAAAAAAAAAAAGGAGTCCATTGAAGCAGATTCTGTGCAGATACACTGGAAGGCCACAACAGTTGAAGGTGAGCTTTGCAAGAGATGGAAAAGCAATATATCAGGATTCTGTGGCTGGTCCTTACAGAGACAAGGCTTTGGGCAGCTCTTATTTCATCTCTGCCTGTCCACTGTAAAACTTGGGCAGGTTTATTCATGTGTGGCAAAAGTGCCAGTGCTCCCTGCCCCAGGCAGGGGCATGGACGGGCACCTGAGGGTCCACCTGGCATGTCCACTGAGGTTCTCAGTTCAAAGCACTGCAGCTTGCCAGGAGCGAGCAGTGCAAGTGCTGAGGTTGTTGGACACCTGTAAAACACCCCATTAAAGGTCAGGTGCAGTGAGGAGGAGGAGGAGGAGGAGGAGGAGGAGGAGGAGGAGGGAATCCCAGATGCCCTGAGGGCAGCTGCTCTTCTCTTTCATAAGCACCCCTTGTTATTCCAGACTCTTCTACTGCCCACAGCTCCGGCACTTCCACGCCTGGGCACACACAGCTGTGAGTGCACAAACAGCTCAGCACTCACACACAGGCCCTGGGAAAGCAAAACTGAGATCCTTGTGGGCCTCCTGGAGAGGATCAACCCTCCTGTAGAAGGTTTCCCAGGGAGCAGCACAAGGAGCTCCACGGGAGCTGCAGCAGGGTTTGGAATCCTCTCCCCAGCCCGTGCTGCTCCCGAGCCTCGTCACCGTGTCCCAACATCAGAGCTCTCAGCCACAAAGTGGAAGGCTTGGCTTCAGTGTCTGTTCTCCCTGAAGAGATTCAAAGGCACAGCTCCCAGTGCCTTGCCAGGGAAGGCAAGCTGATGATGTCCTTGTGACTGTAAAGCAAAACCTGCTCAGGAAAGCAAAATCTGCTCAGGAAAGCAAAGGGAAGAAAGGAGGGAATATGGGTTTAAAGCAAATACAGGAAAACTCCTTCATTGTGATCAGGGGTAGGTTTCATGGTGACAGGTACTTGGTTGTCGTAGCTTATCTGTTCTGTCTTGCTGTGCATTAAAAAACTTTGGAAAATAGCTAAGTGTTCTGTCTTTAAAAATAAAGAAGTAAAGTAATCAGAACCTCTGAGAGTGAGGGATTTAAAGAGTGCAACAGTCAGAGATGAATTGTCCTTCCGATGGGAACTCAGAATTTCACAACATCTTTCATTTCTTCACAATATTTAAGATGAAAGAAATGAAATAAATTGTTCTTACTCCAGCAGGGAAAGAGGACACGTCCTGAACTACTCCCTCAGTGACAAAGTGGGTGTGACAACCTCCAAGGTGAAAACTGCATGTGCTGCAGAGATTGCAGCTCTCCAAAAGCAAACGTGCTAATAAAGGCAGGGATTTCAAAGAGAGCCAAGCAAAAAAGATGACAAAAAGGTCAGTAGCTGACAAGAAGCTTAAAGTTTTCAGTGTACTCTTTGCCATCACTCCATTTTAACCAGCCAGGGCCTATTTTGAAGAAGGAAAGAAAGCAAGCTCACCACAGGGTCCCAAATATTCCTGTTCTTTTCCCAGATTCCTCATAGGAATGCAGTGGTCCTGCACAGAAAAGACCCCTCTCTGTCCATAGTACTAGACTAGTCCTTTCAGCAACAGCTGCAGGCCTAAACACAGCAGGATTCCATCAAACATTGGCAGGTTTTAACTAATTATGCTCCAGAAAACCTTGTTACTATTAAACTACTCAACCGATTTTAAGAAACATCAATGTCCAAAATGAAATAACCACTGGATTTCAGATTTGCAGCTGATTTTATGTATTTGCATGGAGCGAGTGCTCCCAAACTTATGAATTGCATTTGCTGATTTCAGATACATGAAGAACCAAGACACACACACACATCATGTTGATCTTCACAAAACCAAGGATCTCCCCTTAGTTGCCTTATGTTGTACAATAGTCTTGCCAGGCAACTCTTTAGTTCTCTCTTTTGTCTACAGAATAATCAATAGAAGATTCCTGGAGGGAACCACTGAAGAAAAGGGATCCTTTTATGAGCTCTCCTTAAAGCTGTGTCACTACAGGAGGTTTCTCATGAAAAAAAAAAAAGGGAAAGAAGGATTACTGCTCCCTCTCTGCAGAGGGAAAATGGAACCTTATGAGGGTACATAACAAAAGAAACGATGCAGATATTTTTCATATGACATGTTAATATTCAAAGTGTGAAACACTCAGGTAATCTGTCTCACTTCTTCCCAGTGCAGGAGTACTCCTAAAACACCACACACCTCCAACAAAGCATTGCAGCTCCATTCAGCAGCATCTCTGGGTTTTTAAAGCAAAGTCCCCTCTGTCCACCAAGCATAGAGTCCTTGATAAGAAGCCTAACTTTTACAGCCAGAAAGTATCTTCTGCTATGCTACTCCCGAGCACAAGTGCTAGTACATTTTTCTTTATTTTCTTCTTTGCTAACCCTGTCCCTCTCCTCATCCTGTGGGGATTCAGCTCTGCTAGTACGTTTTTATTTACTGAGCCCAGGTCAAGGACTGTAAGACAAATGTGTCTTATAAAAAAGGTGTTACTCCACTTGCCACTGCTGAAAGGTCAGGAGCACAGAACACACACACAGTTAGCTTTGGAAGGGACCACAGCCTCCTGAACATCAATATCACTGCCTAAAATAATGCTGCACCTACTACAAGCACCAAGACAGGAAGAAGTTGGCAGAAATTATGTTTTCCTTCACTGGGTAAGGTGTGTTTTTGATAGCACAGGGCCCAGAACTGGCACTGAGACTGCCCTGCCCCAATCCCACAGGAATGGCCAAGTGTGGGATCTGCTACACCAGAGCTCAGACCTGCAGGAGAGGGAAAACACCTCAGCCAGCAAAGTTTGATGTTACTGCATCACCTGGGGCTGGACAGGCATGGAAGGAACAGCCTCCTGCTGTGACCAGGGCAGGCCACCACCAGCAGCTGCCCCACACAGCTCTGGGTCACTGCCCCATCTCCAGCTATCAGCCTGGGGCATATGAAGAAATGCAAATTTTGGAGCCTTAACTGCCTTCAAAGGCATCACTGTGGGGACAGGAGGAAGGACTGGACCCTGAAAGAATGACTGAGAGACTATTTATAACAGCATGTAGTCCAGGACAAGGAGGAATGGCTTCTCACTGGCAGAGACAAGGTTTGGATGGGATACTGGGAAGGAATCCTTCCCTGGGAGGGTGGGCAGGCCCTGGCACAGGTTGGGCAGAGAAGCTGTGGCTGACCCTGGATCCCTGGGAGTGTCCAAGGCCAGGCTGGACGGGGCTTGGAGCGACCTGGGCTGGTGGAAGGTGTCCCTGCCCATGGCAGGGGGGTGGAACGAGATGAGCTTTAAGACAAATGAATGAATGAATCTTTAATGAATCACATGGATCCTGTCATCCTGCCTCTTGAAGTCTGTTGAAGTGAGAGCTACTCTGACTTTTGGCTGTTCTTGGGCTCTCCCCATCCCTGATGTAGCCCACAGCATCCCCATGGGCCTCTGGTACAAATCTTGATGTTCAACTTCAGAGAGCACCTGAGATATTGTCTGAGAGCCCACACAGTTTTTGTGTTCGAGTCCTCAGTCCCTCATCTTCGTTCCTGTGACTATTCAGCCCTTTGCTCCAGCCTTCCTTGTCTGACATTGTAATTTCGATTTCTTACATGTACCAGATTCTCTCTCGGTTTCACCTGCTTGCACTAACAGACTTTTATTTCTCTTCATGATTCAGAGTCTTTCAGAACTATTCCTCTCCCTAATTTATAATGCATAGGGTATCTTTTAGTGACCCACTAATCTTTTTCATTTCGGGGCATCTCTTTGTTCCTTCTGCCTCACCTTGCCTGGTACTATTAATAATTTTGTAGTCAATACTATTAACTCTGCTTTCCCCTGCTGTGTAATCCTTCTCCCTTCGACTCCTGACTGCCACTGCCCCGCTGCTGCTCCAGCACCGCTGTCTTCCTTGGACAGGTGAGTTTGTATTCTTAACATACAGACTCCCTAATCCCTTCATTTCCATTTTTGTTATTCTTCCTTCACAGTCAAGTACTTCATTTATGGTTTATGTGTTTCCATCAGCCTGCCAAGCCTGGCTGAGTGCTGGTGTCTCCCTGTGCATCTATTTTCTTTTACAGCTCACTGGAGGAGATTTTTCTCTGGCCTGTTCTCAGGAACAGCTACTGCTACTGCTTTTCGTTAGGGTTTAGCCACTCATTGCTCAGATCCATCTCCTCATCCTATGCAACTACCTCCTTTTCTCACTGTCACTTGCTCTAGGTCCATATTTCTCCTCTTTTTTGACTTCCCTTGTGTATTAATATGGTCTAAAAATATGTGTTCCCTAAATTTAGTCCAAAGTACACCCTAGTCTGGTTCCCATCCATTTTTAACAAAAGAAACTGTTTCAGCAAGCCTGAAATTAAGATTTCTTGATCAAAGATCACACCCTTTGCCACATGCTTTCTCACCGATAAAGGTGATCACTCCTTCACCTTCTATCATAATTTCTATTCCTTTGTTATTGTACAGTTCTCTTTCTTCACAGTTACTGCCCCAGCTCCTTCTCCATCATATTCACAGATGTTTTCCTTGCTCCTTCCTGTAGTTTGTTGGAATGCTGCATTGCTTTTGACTGTGTTCTCTCTGTGAATCTTATCACCAGATGACCTCCTCTCCTCAGACATGGTCAGGTGCTATTTTTATGCAGATGAGTTGCAAATCTTTGTGAGCCCAGGGTTTGTTTGCCTCTGTTGAGGCGTGCATTTCATCACATATCTTCAGCATTTCTGGTTTGACAGTTTGCTGATAACAAAGGTAGAGCAGAGCTCTCTATCTCCCCTACAAAACTCTCTTGTGTCCCTCACTTCTTATGCCACTTTCCTCACGTTACTGTTTGTTATCTGGACACGTTCAGTTATGAATTCTTCTGCTCGAGCTTTAACATCACCACTATCTGTTCCACCATCTGGAATGTGTCCCCACTGTCATTTTTTCCCCCCTCTTCAACCTTCTGTTTAGATTCTTTCTAGCTCTGACTGTCTTCAGCTGTGGACAAAAAGGCATCCTGTCTTTTCAAATTTACACATTTGTTATTTAATTGCCTTCCTTCCCATCTCTAGTAAGTGGCCACTGCACTCCAGCCACGTCTACTGGGATCATGTTTTTCTGACTCAGTTCAACTCACTGGAGTAGAATTTCTGCATTTTCTCCAAGCTATCAGCCAGTGGTTTCATGCTCTTCTCATCTATAAAGCTGTTGAGACAGCTTTATGTATCTAGGAGTCTGCCTTAATTTCATCTAATTCTCTACAACGTTTTCCTAACTGTTCTGTTCCCAATATTTCTTTCTTTGTGCTGTCATGCTTTCTCAAATACCCCCGCTCTCTCCCTTCAAATTTAATTTCTTAATCTTGTGGCTTTGAGACTTTTTCACATATCCCTGCATAAACATCTCTTTAGTTTTTCATCTGTGCAGCGTTTGTCTAATCTTTTTAATAAGATAAGGCCAAGAACTTAGTTTTTACTCTGTCCTCTTTTATTGTGATTTTTAATACTATTAAGGCACTGTAGATATTAAAACCATTACCAGTAATACCTCGTAGGTTTTCTTTTCTCTACAAATACACTTTAATGGGTTTTAGGCGTAATTGTTAAGATGAAGATGATAATATACTAGAAATAAAGTACACTTGCCACAATTAAATTGCAGAGAGATCTGTGAGTGGAAGGCAATTGCAAACCCCTGCACGTGTAGCCAGGCAGTGCCCATGGCTTTGGTCAACTGGCAAGATCACTTCAGAAAAAGAAAGCTGGTACTGTCTGTGATATATAGATAGGGAGGCAAGGAACATCAGGCCTTAGCAAAGAATCACAGAATGTTTCAGTGGGAAGAGACCCTAAAGCTCATCTCACTCCCCCCCCTGCCATGGGCAGGGACACCTCCCACCAGCCCAGGGTGCTCCAAGCCCCGTCCAACCTGGCCTGGGACACTTCCAGGGCTGGGGCAGCCACAGCTTCTCTGGGCACCCTGTGCCAGGGGCTGCCCACCCTCCCGGGGAAGGATTTCTTCCTAATATAAGAATAATTTATTCCTAATTCTAGAATCTAAAATAATTGTTTTAACCTGTGTCCATGTGGTTCTCACATGGGAATCTTCCCTTGGGAGGGCTTTAGCAGCATATCTGTCTCAAATCTGAAGGTCTCCTAGGAGACTCTGTGGTTTGGGAGTATGGAATAAAGGCACGAAAGGAATAGTAATGAGTTACCAGGATCAGACCCCATTGACTCCCTGGAGATCACCAAGATCAGATCCTATTTTCTTGTAGTTTCTTTAAGAACTGGAGCCAAAATACTTCAACTGCTAATTGTGATTCATAATATCTTCTTTAGTATTTTCGTAGGACTTGAGAACTTCCTGTAGCAAATATGAGCTCTGAGCTGACCTTTACTGCTCAGAGTGATGTTTTGGAGATGGTGATAAGTGGCTCAGCACTTTATAATGGTCAGAAATACAGATCAAACATTAAGAGTTGTTAGGAAAGGAATAAAGCAGGGACATCACTGGATACATCCATGGTTTTCCAACTACTGGCATGAGTTTGTGTCGTTCTGGTCCCCACAACTCAAGGATAATCCAGTGGATCTATAAGTGTTTAGAAAAGAGCAACAGGGCTGTTTAAATGCAGCTTTGTAAAGAACAGCCAAGTAAGCCAGAGTTCTTCAGCCTGGAATACAGCTGGCTATAAAGTCATGAATGGCTTGGGAAGAGTAATAAAGGCTTGGTGGCTTCTTCAGTGGTGTTTTGGTTTTGGTTAGGGTTGTTTCAGTTAGTTTTGTTTTCTTGGTATTTTTTGGGGGGTGTGGGGGAGTTGTCTCCTAACACAAAATCTAGAAGGCAGAAAATTAAACCAACAAGAGGAATGTTGAAAGAAACATAAAAGAGTGATTGTTCTTGTGGATATTTACAGAGGCTCAACTGGAGATGAGACAAAGCTCATGGAACCAAGATTTCAGGAGCTCACAGAACACGTATCTGGCTCAGGAACTCTCTGAGCTGCAAGTGGCTGACAGTGGGGTAGCAGCTTCCCATTCTTCCCTAGACATGCGCTTTGGCAAGTATCAGGAACAGGATGGAGGGTTATGTGGATCTTTGATCAGAACAGTGGTACTGGTTTGCCAGTACTCTCAGGGATCATGAGCAGTAGTATTTTATTAAGACTACAATTAAAGGATACACTTGGTTATCATTGGTAATGAATTTTCATTTTTAAACATTGCCATTCTGTTCTTTGGAAACTGCATGGGTGGCATAGTTATATTGGTACACCCAAGGCACTGTGGTGAATTTGGGAAAGATGTATTTTATTTTCATCTCTGAGAGTCAAATGGTGGGATCATTTTTCACTCTAACAGGTTTTCTTTAAAGCAGAAACATTCAACTTGCTATACTTCTCATCAATCCGTTGCAGTCTGTGTGGCTGCTTCACATTTCTTTGCAATAGCAAGATCTTAATAATCAAATTAATGTTGATCATCTTACTTTCTTTGTCCAACATAACCTGCCTGTCATAGTAAGTGATCTGAGGCTTTCTTCATGATGACCTTGGGCTGAAGGCTCACCACTTCTGCTTAATTATTTCCATAACCCACAGACTGAAAGATGTAGTTCCCTGTGCTGGAACAGACCTCGGGGTTTTCCAGCTGGGTGTTTAATTCAGATGGTGCCTCTTTTATTTGTAATAAGAAAGGAGAGCTCAGGAATTTGCAAAGTGTTGCATTACAGTTACATTTTTTAAAAAGCAAACAAGCCCAAAACAGATTGGCATTGTAGTATAGAAGCTTACACTCATTTGTCACAGATCAAATGAGAATAAGTAAATTTACATTAACTTCAATGCCTGAACTAGCAGCACAGCTACTTTAAATTCAGTAGAAGAGAGACAAAGCAGATATTCATATCGAAGCATCAGAGTAAGAACATTTCCAGGTGGAAAGTGAAAATTAATGGAGCTGTGACAATTCACAGCAGCTCTTATATTTGTGTTTACAGTTTGTTTTCCTGCACCACTCAGTTAAAGGAATTAAGGCTGTATTTTCTCTCTCCTCTTCAGCTGGATAGCACTTCTACTTAACTTTCGTGAATGATTTCAGAGGATCTATTACTATTAGCCTGAAAATAGCTTTTTGCTTTCATTCTGGGACTGTTATATTTTAGACCTAGTTTTCCTCCTCCTGTATGTGTACGTAATACTGTCTGTTTCTTTGGAAATAAAATAAGAGTAAAAACTCCTGTATGAAGTGAGGCCATGAAAATGTGCCTATGACATAGTATCCCTGAGACTTGCCAGGTTGACTTTTTTGAGGGACAAAGCTAGAGGAAGAGTCTGCTGAGAATATTGAAAATTATCATTTTTGTAATTTTTCGTATTACAAAGTCCCTGCCCATAGCAATTCTGGGGAACCTGTTTCTGTTTAAAGACTGCTGGCTGGAGGTGACAAATAAACTAAGCTTTTCTTCCTGATCAGTAATCCCAAAAGTGGGAATTTATACCAGTTTTCATTTTTAGGCTTGCACTTCACAGTGACCCCGTGGTGAGGTTCTTTTTCCTAACCATGAAAATGAGTTTTATCAGTTATTTAGCTATTAGCAGAAAACAAGCTGTAGTATTAAATCTAAGTTTGCTTGTAAAAGTCAGTGAAGCAGCTCTTTTCTCTAGTTTATACAAATGAAAGAAGAAACTAATCTATAATCAAAAAGTTCCCTTGTCCATTTTCTTTTCTTAAGTTTGTTTTGTTACTAATAAAACAGAGAAAAATGAGATTGCACAAGGAGAAGAAACTTACCCTGATTACTCTAGTAGGTTTTTTAACCAGAGCATCTGAGTCAGAACTGAGAAGGTTAGAGGTGGCTTTAGAATGGGCCAAATTAATGAGTAATTGTCGTGGTCTGTCGGGTAAAAATGAACGCCCCTTGGGTGCCGCCATGTTGTATGGCAGGGGGCGAGGCCCCCTGTGTGCCGCCATGTTGTACGGCAGGGGGTGAGGCCCCCTGTGCGCCGCCATGTTGTACGGCAGGGGGCGGGGCCCCCTGTGTGCCGCCATCTTGACTCGGGATGGGCGGATACAATGACATCGTTGGGTGGTGCCCTAATGATGTAATGTCCCCCTGGTATCCGCCCCTGTCTGAGGTAACGTAAGCGAGAGGCGGGTCCATGTGGGTGGAGAAGACCTCGTGAGTGTTTCACGGGCTTTTTTCGTGGCGCGAAATTTTTGCGGGCTCTGAGTCAGCATTTTGAGCTGTCCGCGAGGGGGACCCGCCATTTTGTGGGGGGACCCGCCATTTTGTGGGGGGGACCCGCCATTTTGTGGGGGGGACCCGCCATTTTGTGGGG
>JAWWEE010000002.1:3078332-3174658 GCA_035221455.1 Xenops minutus
TGTCCAAGGCCAGGTTGGACAGGGCTTGGAGCACCCTGGGCTGGTGGAAGGTGTCCCTGCCCATGGCAGGGGGTGGGCTGGAGATGAGCTTTAGGGTCCCTTCTGAGCCAAACTAGCTTGTAATTCCATGATTCTGGTTTACAAAAGAATTCTCTTTAACCCTCTTTACCATAACCTACAGCACTCTTTGCAGACAGTGTTCTTCCTCAAAGCCCTTTTCATTTTAAAATGAATAAATAAAAATCTGGTTCCTTTGCTTAGTGACCACTGCACTGCTAATCCTTGGGAATAGGAGCAGGTGTAAAAGGGAAACAAAGATATGTCCAGTGTGTCTTCTGACTCAAATGTAGGCACACAATTTTTGAAGAGCTAAAAACCTTATCAAAATTTTAATAAGTATTTTATTAAGAGTTAAAAGTTTAATGTAAAAGAAAGCTGTTTCAAAAACATGGGGGGGAATGAGACAACAAACTGGCCAACATGTGGTTTGAAACCTGTAGGACGAGCTGTGGTGTCACAACACATACAGAGAAGTTTTGTGAGTTGATCACACTCTGATCCTGTAGGGAAAGTTGCACTATTTCTTATGAGCTGGCTTCTCAATTTCCCTTGAAATTCAATTTCTTATTTGCTGCTAACAGATACAGAAAGAGGAGGATGGTTCTTTTTGGAAACAAAAGTAAGAAAATGACATTTACAATTGTAATGTCCCTAAGGGAAAAGATATCTGTGCTGTATTGTTCAGAGGGATATGTCTCAGCATGGTATCCAGTTTTCAGTTGTACAATAATTCTCCTGAGGTTCTTGTGGCCTCTAAACAAAGTCACCACATAGTTTGGGGGAAAACTGGATGGCTGGTCTTTTATTGCTGTCTCCAGCTGTAACTCTTTATGAAAAATGCATCTATAAAGTATGTGTGCAGAGTAGATATGAACAAAGACATTTGAATTCTCAGGTAGTGCACCTCTGAGAAATGCTGGGCAAACTCCCTGCCACGGGGAGTGTGGAAATTGTTATTTTGTGGGGAGAAACCTGTACCAGAAATGGGGTTCAGGAAGTTGGTGTTTTCAGAAACACACCCTGATATGTGGAAGTGCAGAGCAGGAAGCAGGCAGTACCCTGGGGAGCAGTGAGTAGCTACCCTGTGGTGACAGACTAGCACCAAAGCAGCTCTGCATTTTGGTCCCTTCTGCTTTGCAGAGTTTTGCTTCACAGGTATGTGTGTGCATTTTCAGGGAGCACCTTAACTTAGATCTTAGAACAGTTTTTGGAGTTTGGGTAAGCAGCAGGGAAGGAAGTAGATAGGATGTGCAGCTACACACATAAGAGGAGTCTCAGTGGAGTGAACTGTCTGTATTTATACCTGGGGTCAGTGGAGCATCTTAACTCACATGTCAGTGGTGCTGTGCCAGTCTTACTGTTCCTGGTGTAGTTTCCCCAGATGTGTTCCCTTGCATTGCTGCAGCCCTGGTGTTACCTGGGGAGAAGCCCAACACTCTGAAACAGCCCTTTAGGGAGATGGTTGTAGGGCATTTGTGCAGAGGACTATGACAGGGCCCTCATAAAAATGGTAAAGGCATGTTTTAAACTTTTCTTGCTTCCCTTGAAGAGAAATATTTGGCTCTCAGAACCAAGTCACAGTAGCAAGAAAGATGGGAGCTGTAGCAGCAGTGAAGCCCAGCACAGCTGGGCTGGTGGCCACTCCCATGGGTGCTGCCTGAGCTGCAGCTGCTGCAATTTGTGGTCTTCCAGTGGTTTTCTGCATTTCTTTTGCTGGGGGTTAGCTAATTAATAATTTGTGTTAGTTATGGTGAGGGAATCTACGGAGAAGGGGATTAATACTTAGTTTATATTAAAGAACGACATGATTGATGTGCTAATTACGCAGATACTTGTTCTCAATATTCTCCTTTATTATATAGAAATATGAAGGCCAGCTGCAGTAGCAAGCTCTGTTAATATATAAACATACACAATAACAAGGGCAAGATGAATTATTTTCCAGGTTCATAAAACATCTTTTTTTTTTTAGTTCACTGTGTACAACTCAGACAAAAACTGGAATATCTTCTCAGTGGATATGAGGGAGCTGGGAATTGGGGCTCCAGAGTGCACAGTGCAGTGTTGATATCAACTGCTCTTCTGCACAAGTGACATAGGTACACAGGGCAGTAGTTAAGCTGAAGGATGTAATTAATCCTACTGACACCTAAATAAATTAGGGTAATTTAATGTGTGGCTCTGCTTTGTGGGGCTAATTGTGTGCATTATACATTCATTGTATGCATGAAGTTCTGTGTGTAACTTAAGTGTTTGGCTTCTTTGCAGTCAGGACTTAAAGCACAATTCAGGCTCATATTTTAAAATAGCATAATGACACTGCCTTTCTGTATCCTGTCAATTAACCATGTTCTGTCTTTGCTCTTGTTTGGAACACTTAAATTTGTAGCAAGAGCCCCAAATCCTCAATTCAGCATGTTATATGTGCAGGATTAGGTATTAAACAGAGCATTATAAAGCTCTGCTGTTATTTACTCATGTACATGCACAACATCTGCTTTATTTATTATTTTTAAGAGAGATTTTAGCTGTGGTTTAAGAGTGACGTATTTTGGTCCAGCTACCTTCTGCATTTTCCTGCTTGTAAAGTCTTAATGGCCAGAGTGCCTTTCTTTGTACAGGTTTGCAGGGCTCAGTAAACTAGACCGGATATATTTCAGGAGCTTTAGAAACAGTTTAAAGTAGATGTTTCTATAAATCCCTATTTTATTACTGTAAGTGTGGTGATTTCATGGAATGGGACATGGGGTATTGTTTCCTTTTGCACTGCTGAAAGACACACACTGCCGATCAGTGGCATTTACAGAGGGAGAATCAAGCACATCAAGCAACTGTTTGCACAGTGCTATATGCTGAAATACTAAGTCAGTCCAAATTCCCCATGAACTTTAATGGTATTTTTTTTTCTTCTAAGCAATTCTCTGTACAAGTCCCGTTAAATGAAGGAAGGATTTCTTTGGATGGCGTTAACTGTAACACCAGGCTGCAGGGATTCAGGCACGAATGCTGAGAAACTCTGTCCCTGTTACATGCAGAGCAAAGTACCATGTTGGGATGGAGCTGTCTGAGGAGCTCCAGGTCCTCTGGACCTGTCTGAGGAGCTCCTGCACTGCCTGGTACTCCCTTTCAGCTCTTCAGAGCTGTTGCCAGAGATTTCTGACATTTTAAGATAGAGAGTTGCTGAGATTGCTTCCTTTTTAACTGGTACAGGAGCAGATAAAGCTCCTTTTAGGTGACTGCAGCTTTGTAGAGAGTGGGGGACTCCCCTATAACTTTGGTGATGTTGCTGTCCAGTGGATATTATTATTTGTGGTGGGTTTTTTTCAAAGTTAGATTTTTATAAAATTAGAGAGTGGAACAATACTCATATTAAAATTGAAGTTAATATGATGTGAAGTATTCTGTCAAATTGGAGTAATGAATTGTAATGAAAATAGTACTTGTAATCTCTGATCTAATGGTTATTTAAACTATTATGTTTCTGCATCTGGTACATTAGAGTGGAATCTTGTGGGTTTTTTTACTTTAAGCAGTCCACCTTAAAGTACTTACATAGGAAGCATTATTTAGTGCTTTTAGGATTACACTAAACTAATCTAAGCTGTGCCCCATTAGTTTTCCTACTCCATGGAATAAAAAAAATTGCCAGCATTGGTCTTTAAAGTGCATTTTGCACTTCTACAATTACCATATTGATGATTTTTTTTTTCAATGACAAATAGACTGTAGAGTTCTGTTGCACTCTCTATTTCCCAGCAGCTCTTAAATTTACAGTAATAGTGAGCTCTGAATAGGCCTGATGGGGGGGGGTTCAGTCTGAAGTGCATATTGGTCAAATGTAAATGGTATTACACAGATGTTAAAATTAGAATGTGTGAGAGCTGTGTACAACTGCACTTGATTAGCTATTTTTGTAAAGCTGATTAAGAGTTGGCTTTTAGGTTGCTGGGTTTTAGTTAGTACAAAGGGGTTATTTTTAGTGGTACAAAATATTCCAATATTTTGAGTTTAGAGGAACTTGAATTTGTACTTTAAAAGTGCCCCAGAAACATGTATGGTCGTTCTGGAGGTGTTATACATGTCACACATACAGGTACTGCTGAAAAGTTTGCCAATGACTGTACAGGTAATCCATGAGTTTCCTAACATTTCATCCAGAAGGACTCTCTGCAGCAGCTGTTGGCAGCCTTTCATCTGTAACCTGCCAGATCCTGTTCACTAAAGAGCCAGTGTCTTGGTAAAGATATGCAGCAATGCAGATGTGCTTACCCTCAAAGGTAAACTTCTACTGAGGTTGGTCTTTGTACCTTTGCTTCATCAGAAGCAAATCTGGCTGCTGTTATATGAGATTTTTCTGAATGACTTGTGCAAGCTGCAGTGCTCTGGTTCATCCATCTTTTTCTCCAAGACATCATTAGCTTTTTGCAGAATAGATGGCGAAATAGTAAGATTTCCTGTAAGTCTGGCCTCTCTTGTGTCAAAAATAAGCAGGCACCTCTCTCCTCCTTCATAGTTCTCTGGCACCTTAATGATACATTTATAGTTAAATGTGTAAAAAAAAAAAATTACGTGGCAAAAGTTACTGTGTGTTTTTTTGGTAGTCTTTGGTCACATTCTCAGAGGTCCTTAGCTCTCTGCAGGGCAGTATTTGTCTGCAAAGCAAAGTCTAGGAATGTGGGCTTTCTCTCTTTCAGAAACAGGTGTGTGATGCACACACAGCAGGACACAAATTGGTGGCAGCAAAACAAAACTGAGATGTTTTTAGCTTTAAGTCTCAGGCCTACCTTGCTGAACACTGAGAAAACCACACATCTTTCTATAAATGGGCTCTGTATTTCTTTCCACTGGAGTGATGACTTGGACTCTCACAGCACTACAACAGGCAACTTTCTCTCTTCTTCCTGCTCAGGAAGCAGGACTGGGTAGTTTTAAAAGTACTTACTGGTTACTTGTCATTAATGAACACTGAGGAAAGCAGCAGCCGTCTTTGGAGACTGATCTTTATCCTTCAGTATAGCCCAGTTTGAAGTGAATGAAAAGTCAATTGGAAGCAGGATAAATGGCAGCCCCTGAGGTTGGTGTTGCTGTAGAATGGCTGAAGTTAAGTAAGGTTTTCAGTAAGTGTATGGTTTTGCCCTTCCTGCACGGTTTCCATAAGCGTTGTCTTCGCAGGAGTTTTAGCACAGACACCACCACCTAACAAAATGGTAATGTGGGGGGTTGGAAGGTCTGCTTAGTGCTGTCTGACAGTGCACTCGAGGAGATTTATGAAGCTGTGTCAGGGCAGGGTTAGGCTGGATATCAGGAGAAGGTTGGGTGGTGGGCACTGCCCAGGCTCCCCAGGGCAGTGGGCACGGCCCCAAGGCTGCCAGAGCTCCAGGAGGGTTTGGACAGGGTGGGATTGTTGGGGTGTCTGGGGTGTCTGTGCAGGGCCAGGAGGTGGGCTCTGTGATCCTTCTGGGTCCCCTCCAACTCAGGATATTCCGTGGTTCTAGGTTAATGTCAGCCAGATAGTTAATAGGCTCAATCCATGGCACAACAGAAAATTTAGGTTGTTGGGACCAGCCTAAGATTTAGAAGTGCTTTGGAACATAAAGCTGGGGTCTGTAAATGGCAGCAGATGGTGCCAATGGCAGCAGATGGTGAGGATGCTAACAAAGGTGAAAAATTGAAATCTGGAACCTCATCATTTTTGTTTGGACTTGACTTGGGAAAAGGCATTTTATTCCAAATACACTTTGAATTGGAAATTTGTAACCTGCATGACTTTGCATCTTCAGGGTTTGTTTTGTAGATATCTGTAAGTCCTGAGAAACATCACATTTTGAACAGCATGAAGGCACCTTTCAGGTGACTCCTCTCAGATAACTCCTGCAGTTTGCCTGTAAGGCTCCCATAGGTACCAGAGACACTCAGGCTTACCAGCAGTCATTTTTAATATGTGTGTGTTTTCATTATTTCCAACTGTTCTGTCAGTCTTCTTTAATGCCTCTTTATAAAGGCTAGAACCACCTTCCTTAAGCATTTACAGGGCCTGCTATGTTACAACATTTGGGACTAGGAGGGTGTAAAGAAGTACATGGCAATTGGCAGACTTGACCATGAAGATTATCATTCTGTCCAGTCTGTTCATTGCAAGAAATACCTTCAGAGCTTTGTCAAAATGTAAATGTTGCCCTCATTGCTGTAATTTTAGGAAGGTAATGGTATAAATGGAATTTGTCTGAGAGAAAGAAAAGCAGCCATACACCTCTCTGTGCCAGGGAGGGCAGTGTGGCGTGTCCAGGCACCACAATGGACTTGATCACGGTTTAATGTCAATTAAATCCTGACCACTCAAATGCAATGCATGTACCCCGTTCCATTTTTGCAGGAATGTAATACATTGAAGGACTGTAGGTATTTAAGCAATCAGATAGATTATTTGGTCCCTTGTCTGTGCTTTACAGGACTTAGAATTATGTCTCCAGCTTTCTTTTTTTTTTCCCCCTCATCCTCTGTATCCCAAAATAAAGAATTCTCATATTTCTTCTATCCCAACTTCTTTTTCACTGCACATGTTGGCAGTTGAAGGGAATCCTGAGACCTATTTCTATTTCTCATAAAGAAATGTGGGTCTGGGTCTCTCTAAGGTTATTATCCAGTACTGAAGAGCTTTGCTTTCTGCTTTCTTGCCTGTAATGCCCATGGACAGCAAATGGTGATGAGAGGGGAAAGATGGGAAGAGAATTTGCCAAATATGCCAAATATTGCATAGCAAACATTCTAGAAATTACATGGTCTCAAAGGGCTTGGCTTTGCCCAGTAGGGTAATATTTTTCTGTGAGTGATTGTATATAATTTCATAGCAGAGCCAGGAACTGCAAACAAAAATTATGATTTGATTCTCCTAAAAGAGTGTTATTTTGTTCAAGTCTCACCATCGTTTCAGAAATTGTTAACCTCTTACTCTCTGTGAAGATTAGTGCATAGGAGTTTTAAGGAATGAGATGGTGGAATCAGTCAGTCAGTCTGTAATTCTCTGAGTCTTTTTTATGGATATTTTCTCTGATACAATAACCAGAGTGGAATGTGCAGCCGGGGAGTGAAGCTGGCCTGATTTTAAAGTTTTGCAAAAGTAAAACAGGATAATTCACCATCACATTTAGCAGAGCAAAGGGTGGCTTTTCTTGCATTTAAGTTTTTAAAATGTATTGTGTGCCTTTCTAAAGGGTAAGTTTTAGTGCAGAGAAGTGCAGTGGTTTGAGCCAGGAACCTCCAGGTTGAACTCCACAGCCTGCGTTTCACTTTGAGAATTTGCTTAGGAAATCAGTTCCGCTCAGTGTGTTCATTAGCAGTGAGGAGGATGGAATGCAGAGCAGCTTGTAAAATATGCAGATGACACCAAGCTGGGAGGATTTGCAAATACCTTTCTGTATCAGATCAGAATGCAAAATAAACTGGGCAAATTGGAGAGATGGTCTGAAATCAGCAAGATGAACTTCACTAAAGTGAAGTGCCACATGCTGCATTTAGGAAAAGGAATTTAGACACCCAAATACAAGGCAGGGAATACCTGTGAAGAGGAAAAACAGGTATTGAAGTCTACAATGCATTACTGTTGCAAACTAAGGAAATGTAATTCTGGAATGTGTGGTGTCCATAACATTGGGTAATTACTCCAAATTAAGGTTGGTAAAGGGTTGGTTGACCCACCGTATCCGTCTTTGGTCATGACTTTTAAAAAGCTTTAGAAAACTGCATCAGTTAGCGAATTGAATTTGCCTAGTTTGAGACAACGTTAGTAACAACCATCTGACAAAGATTTTCAAACAAAAGATAAAGAGAAATTGTTCTCTGTATTTCTGAGAGAATAACCAAGAGGAATCTTTGTAATTTGTACTCAAAGTGATGAGGGTTGTGTTGAGGAAACGCTTTTTGACGCATAAACTCTGGAAAAAGCCACTTAGGGGTGTTGTGGAACCTCCTTTGCAAGGGAAGTGACACAAATCTGTGCTGGGTGAGCCTGCACAATCCCTTCTCATCCCAAGGTGCACTAGATGATGTCTGTCAGTGGATGTGTCTGTAAATCTGTGCAGGAGAGCAGAGTAGAGAAAACAGCCTGACTATTTTTTCTCTTGAATTGTTGTGGAAAAATGGCATGGCTGCCTTCAGTGGGAAAAAGTGTCCCCCCTTTGGGGCAGCCACGCTGCTCAGCAGGGCTTTGCAGGCCCTCGGAGAATGGAGCTCTGGCCTGGGGATCTGAGACTGGAGAATCTCAGTTCTGAACCCAAAGTCCATTTCTCTCTCACACATATGTGCCTGGTTAGGAAGAGCATCGAGGAAGAACGTGATTCATAGCTATTGACTTTGCCTCTTCGTCCTATCTGTAAAGAAACTGTTTATTTATGTAACTTTCTTCCCACAAGAGTTTCTATTAATTCTGTTGGTGGAAGCATTTTTCAGCATTATGATGGTGAAATAAAGCACAGAGCATTATACCCTTCCCTGCCTCCAGCAGTGAGGAAGAAACACTGACAGAAGACTGACCTTGGAAGTGAGTGCTTTGGTTTCCTATTAATTTAGAATTGTGAGTTGACTGTTTGATGCTCTAATTGCAAATTACATTTTTAAATATTTTCCTTTATCAACCCTGGTAATTTAACAGAATTTATCAACTGGCAAGTTTCAAGTACTTTTTCTCCCAAACTCTTCTATACCACAACAATGCTCCTAATCATCTGTGAAAAAGCTGCAGTGCAACAGAAGATTGGGAATTCCTGACAGTAATGATGAAAACTGATTCAAAGCAGGCCACAGGTAGAAGCGTTTGTGAAAGCAATCTGCATTTTTTTCAAGTTGGTCAAGCTAAAATAGCCTTTTAGAAAAGCAGTTTGTCTTTCACTACAAAGGAAGACACGCTATTATCTCTGTACCCAGCAAGTACCTAATACACAGGTCAACCAACCAGGCAACAGTGACATAGTGAGTAGGGAGAGTTTAATGCTTGTTTTCCTGGCTTGCCTTTCCCTTTGCTTCTCTGCCTGTGAAGGGGTTCCCAGCCAGGGTGTGCTGTGGGCTCTGGGGGCTGTTCCTTTGCTGAGCTTTGTGCATGGGCTGACCCCGCTTTTCTCTGTCCATCCCCTGCTGCTCCAGACTTGTCCTGTGAGCTGCAATCTCTTTCAGAACTGGCTCCAAGATGTTGCAGATCTCAGCTAATCCTGTTATGGTGCTATTTTGGATGCTGTAATTTAATACTCCCGTGGGGCTGCCTTGCCCTAAAAGCAAGTGATGCAGCATATTTCCTAAAGGAAGTGATAGTAGAAGATGAGGACATGGTGGTGGGCAGGGTGAATCATGGCCTGAATCCCTGCAGGCGTGGAAGGAAGCACAGCTCTCCCTCCAGAGGGGAGATACTAGGGAAGGATGTCAATGCTTGAACCTTTTAATTGCAGCTACTTGTTTGTTGCGACTTTCATTCTTTTTCTTTTTGGGTTAATTACTTCTCCCTAAAGTATGCTGGATGCCTATTAAGTTGACTAAGCTTGAAAAATTGATTCAAATACATATTAAATAAGAGCTTGTGAGCTACAGTCACAGGGAACTACTTCTGAGCTAGTTGGTTTCTTTAATAGCACCCTCAGTCTTCCCAAAAATACCCCACCTGTTTGATCTGTTGTTCTATGCACGGCTTTGTCGGCATCTAAAATGTATGACAATTTGAATAAATTTAAAACTCAAGCCACACCACCCCCCTGGATTCTGCAGACTGAAAGTAAAAAGTGGTCTTCTCTGTGCAGGAGGGCGGTGTGTTCCTCTCCTGCTGCTGCCATTCCAGACAGGTTGGAAATGCCCCCTCTCTCTAAAGTGTAGCAGCTGACATTGTAGACTAAGTGCTTTTTTTTTCCCCTTTGGCCAGCAGTAATTATCAACAACCTTGTAAGCAAAGGGAAGGAATGAATAAGTAAAGATTCTCCAAGAACTGATTTAGATTCATGCCCGTTGTTATTTACAGCCATTCTAGTTAAAAGGCTTAACCTGAGGTTGCAGAGGTTCACAGTACACAAGGCTATAATGGCATAAACAATTTGCATGTTATTACATAGGTTCTAGAAAAATCCTCTTGCTCTGATCTGATTAAGGACTCTGTCTTGGACAGGATTATGTATGTTTTTAAGTTAATATGCTGTGAAATCGGCAGGACTCTTGGCACTGCATAATTCAGGAATATGCATGTATCTTCAAAGGACTGAGGCCTCGGAAAACACGTGCAGATCCACAGGATAGGTTGGGGAATTTTCCTCCAGGCTGATCCAGGGCCAATCTTTGTTGTTAAGAGGAAAATGATTTTATACTGGCACAGCATGTCCACAGTCGGATCTAATGCAGGAAATGTAAGTGGCTGCAGCCCTCAGTTACTACAAATGAATGCATTTTGGTAATTGCAGGTGGAGTGGGCAAACAGGAGGTGATCCGAGAGCATCCCAGAATGGATGTTCTCAATTTGTCCCAACACGTCTGTATCAGTGACTTTCAGGGATGTGTTTGGGGCAAGGATTTGTGGAGGCACTCTATGCTGCATGGAGGGCTCACTTTCTGAAGCTATTTTTTCTTGAGAAGAGAGTTGGCTTTGCCAAGTTGCAAAGTGTGTGAATTTATTCCACTTCACAGGAATAAATACATTTGCTGCTGCTGCACAGCTGAGAGGGAAGATTCTGTGTGCACAGTGCCTGCAGTAAGTGCCTAAACTCACACTGTGAATTAGGAAGCCTCTCGGCCTTTAGACATACAGGATTAAGTTTCTGGAAGACTGTTTTCTAATTATTTTCTAAGGTGCACCAGGATCTGCTGGGTGGCCTGGAAGGTTAACTTTAGGTATGTTGAGATTCTAGCAAGTTTTCTCCCTCCCAAATCCTGAGTCATGGGAGCTTGGGAAGCAGCCAGGAATTTCAGTAGACAGGATAGAGGTTCTTAAGCATTGCTGTGAGTGAGATCTATCACTGACTTCCAGACAGGCATTTACATAAATGAAACAAGAGATATGAGCTTTGTGCTCTGAGTATTTTCCCCTACTTATGTTCTTTTTGTGGGGTTTTTGCTTTATCCTTTTTTTATTTGTTTTAGCTCTTATTTTCTCTTTTGAAAGCATTTTTCCCTCTTCCATTTGGTCACGAAAAGATAAATTTTAAGACCTCAAACAGGAATGCAAAGCTTTTCAGTTATGCTACTGTTGCATAATAAAACCCTGAATTAAATGTCAGGGTTATAATTATTGTTGAAGAATGCTGGCAGGTAGAGAGACTGGGTAACTCAAGCCAAGATAAAAAAGGTGGTAGAAATGTCTGTATTAGAGAGATGATGTTTAAAGAAGGCACGTTAGGATAAATTGTAGCAGGTAAGATAACTGATAGGCTGTTGTGGTGTGTTTAGTTTTAATTTATTGGTGGGCGAATCGTGGCTGAGGGCCATGTGCCCACCCAGCCACTCTCACTCCCCCTCAGCAGGGCAGGGGCAGAAAGCAGCCTGAGGAGGTTCATGGCTCAGTATAAAGCCAATTACTGTTATGGGCTAAACAGACTCAATTTGGGGAAAAGGAATGTCATGTATTGCCAGTGAAGTTGGATTTGGGAGGGGAGAGGCAGAGGTGAAACAGCAGCTTTCCTTCCCCTAGCTCTGCTGCTGCCCCTCGCCCCCATTACACAGGCAAGGAGGGGAATAAGAGTTATTGCCCCAAGGTGGTGCAGATAGAGGGGTTAACTCTGTCTTTTCTGCTGCTCCCTTTCTGCTCTTAAAGAGGGGATTTTCGTGACTGTCAGCTGCCACCTTGTTCCTTTGTGAGGTAAAAATCAGCCTTTCTTTGATCTGATTCGTTTTGTGTGGTTTTTACCTCTCTATCTGTCATAATTTTAGAGACTGCCCCTGATGATGATTAGATCATGGAGCCTGGAGGAGAGGAAGCAGTGCCAGGCAACATCCATTCCTGGGACCAAGCTGGATGGTTGTGGGTGTATGGCAAGTCACAGATGTCAGGAACACCTTTGTGGCAGCTCAGAGGTGTTGGGAACACCTTTGTGGCAGCTCAGAGATGTTCTCAAAGGTGGAAACTGTGGTTAGGTGGTGCAGTCTGGCCATCCATTGTCACAGAAACTGTTCCAAACACCTGGGTTAATGTGTCCTTTATGTCAGCACAATTGGCTGCTGTCCAGCAAAATCAGGGCTGGAATCATTTTTTGGCTTTTACAAATTCTCTAGATTTTTAGGGCACAGTCCAGCAACAAAACTAAGTATATGCATGTGAACAATATCACTGATTTCAGCAGGGCTGCTGCTGCCCTTGCATTTAGACATGTATTTGTTCTTGTCTGAGGCTGGAAGCAGCAATCCATCCCCTACAATTCAGTACATGTTACGTGCTTGCCTGTAAAACCCACTCTGCTCTGCCATTCCAACACACCCAGAGAGCCTGATGGCAGAGAAAGAAATATCAGCAATTTCCCAACAGTTTCCACTATAAAACTGAGCTTTTCAGCCATTTATAACTTCACCCATATGTAACTGCTCAGCCCAAAATTTCCTGTGCTGGGTATGGTGGGCAAGGCTGAATTTTTGTGTAAGAAAATGTTAGCTAAAATGTTTCTGTCAATAGGAAAAATGTGTTTGGAGGTTTTTTTTAATCTTGGAGGAACTCTGCTGCTCTCACATTTTGGAGCAAGAAATGCAGCAGAAGAGCTTTCTGGTCTGAAAGCAGTTACTGGCATTAATGACAATCCTCTTTGCCAGTATCTGGGAATGCAAATAAATTTGATCAAATCATGAAGTTCTAAAAATTGTGTGTCACAAGCAATATTCAGTACAATGCTGTATTAGAATTTGGCAGCTAAATGCTGTCTATATTGAGAACATACTTCTCTGTATAACTCCTATATATGAAACCACAAAAAACTGGATTTTGTCCTTGTTTCTGCCACCGAGCAGTTGGTGAGGTTTGGATAAGTCACTTAGAGTATTAAGCTGGTCATTAATTTTGCATTTTTCATTCTAAGAGTGCCTAATTTAGAGACTCTTCAGGTTAGTTTTTTATTTCTGGGCTCCTTCTATTCCTGCAATCTCCTGAGATCTATAGGAAGGTAGTAAAAAAGGCTGAATGTGATTCTGTGAGTCACTTTGGCCACTAAAATAGTTTTAAAATTATAGGGGGGAGGATTGTGTTTCTGTGCAATGGGGTTTGGCTGCTGGTGCACCTTAGCAGGGGTTGAGGAGATGCTTTATTGTTTTATAAGTGCCCTTCACGTACAAGCAGTGCCAGTTTTGTGCCTGGAACCAGCCCAGCTCAGCAGGAGCTTTGCTGTCTCAGGAGCTGAAGGAACCTGGAGGCTCCAACCAGCCCGTTGTCCCAGCCACCATGGAAGTCACCGACCTGGGTGACCTGTGACAGCGCACAAGGGCTTCAAGAAGAGCCCAGGGATGGTTGCAGTGTTTCAGAGACCTTTGTGCCAGGAGGTTTGCCTCCACGTGGGTCTGAGATCTGCCCTCCTCAGTGCCGTGCAGTCAGTGTTTGTATTAAAACAGATGCCTGAGGTTACCCAGGTGGCTTTGGGTTTAACACTTCTTGACCTAAAGGTTGATGTTGTGTGTGTGAAATGGTCAAATGTAGGACATGCTGAGACTGAAACTATTTTGCATCTGAAGATACCGTATTTTAATTTATGGCTCAGTCAAAATAAATTAAAATAATCTATGATTGTTTTGAAAGCAAATTACTGGGAGTACTATATATCTACCATGGCAAGTGCTGAAGAGATGAGAATGTCTTACATTGCCAGAATGAGTTGTGCAAACATGGGTATTTATATACTCAACAGCAGCAAATCTCCGAGAGGGTTTTTTGTTGGGTTTGTTTTTTTTCTTGGCTGAGTCTTCACTGATCCCACTTTATCCCAAAGGAGGAGGAGGAGAAAACTAATGTTCCTATCACACATGTTCCATTATTGATTTCCGTTCCAATCTACCCAAAGTCTTCTGTGCTGGAAATAATTAGACCCTGTGAACAGAGATGAAGCAAAAATCTATAAAATGCTGGATTGCCAGAAATGAAGACAAGGGTGCCTAATTAATGTTGCATATAGAATGCCTTTTGGATGAATGGGCTTCCCTTTCTCAGAAGCAGCTCAACAGCAGTTGTGTCACAAATTTGCTGTTAATTAAATGGTGTTCACTGTGAGCCTGTAGAAATGGTGTGGAGGGGGGAAAAAGGCATTGGACAGCAGCAACATTTTACAAGAGCTCTCCAATTAAAAGGAAAGCCTGTGAAAAACAAATTTGCAGGCTTCATGCTGACGGGAAGATATTTTCATCTGTATGAAGTTCACTTTATGGATTGTTCAGGGCTCTTTAGGAATGTGTAGTCGCTGGAGAAGTTTGAACATTTCCAAAGTTGGGCAGGAAGTGTGTTGGGAGGGCTAAGGGCAGGAACAGTGTTCCTGGGAGCTGAGGCAGGATGGGTGGCAGCACAGCTCCCATCCTTGGGCAGCTGCAGCCTGGCCACTGGCTGAGGGCTGCTCACAAGGAGAGGCAGAGGCTGGGGAAGCCACTGAGTTAACTTTTCTTTGCATGAAGGGTGAACTGAAGGTGATCTGAGTTAGACTGTGTAATGCACCTTGGGAACTGAGAAGGCAGATATTTAGGAAGTGTGTGAGACAGCTGATGGAAAGGCTTCACAACATGGATGTGCTTCACTAGGAGAAGAAATATCTGCAGGGAAAAACTGGAGGGTACCTGGGGCAGATGAAGAGCAGAATGCAGGCTGTATCCATATGACACTGCTCGCTTGTCTGTTTTCTCCAGATAACACGATGTTGGAGTTACTCCCAAACCAGAAAAATCCAGCCTTTTCACTGCACCATAGGCAGGCCTGAATCGCTGACGAAGCTTCTGCAGCAGCACGTGTCGTCTGTGTTTTTGCAGTGACATCCTTTTCCCCCTCTGTTCTTTCTGAATCCACTCGTGCTTCTCTTCCCCTTGCCATTCCCTTGCTACATCCCGAGGTGTTTCGGACCCTGCTGCCAGCAGGGACCAGGCACTGCTGTGCTGGTGTCACCTCTGTGCAGTGCACAGCAGTGCCATGTGCCCGTGCCCTCTGCAGAGGGGCACTGGGGTTGTGGCTGCCTCAGAGGTCTCCAGCAGCAGAGGGATTGGGGGACAGCTCTTCTCCTCCTGTAATTTGCAGGCCACTGGTGCTTTCTTTCAGCCTTTAATTCTCTGCTTTTATCTTTATTCCTCCTTTGCTCTTCTAGATATTTGTTGTGGCCAATCGAAGTGGTACAACTGCTCTCTGTGCATCTCTGGAGAATTTAAATAGTATCATTCCTTCCTTCCCTTTTTTTCCCTTGTAAATGCAAAGGAAGTTTATCCTTTCTGGGCAAAGATAGAAAAGATTCTTTTTTCCCTCTAAGAAACTGGAGAATGAGTAAAACCCAGGCTCCTCAGTCAAGAAGATGAATTCACCTGATGAGTCTGTAGGAACCTTCCTAGACTACGCCTTGAATTCAAGAATAGATGTGTTTTCTGATGAAAATCTAGTTCACATAAAATATGTTTTTAGCATGGATTTGAGAGAGGGTATTATTTTTCCCAGTATAGTAGGAGTTGTGGATCTGGTTTAGGAATTTTATGAAATAATGTGAGTGCAGGAGAAAGGTACTAATAAAAAAGAGATTTTTATAATAGCATGCCTTCTAAGCCTTCTCTTCTCTTCCCATTTGGGTGCTTAGCATCGTCTCTCTCTACTCTCATTCTGTTTTAATAAGCACTTTTCTCTCCAAGCTGTCGGCTCTGATGCACAACTGAAATAGGTACACATGCAGGTTACAATTCCTCTCCCCATTGTTGCATTTTGATTCCAAACTCCAGATTTAATCTATTTAAATAATCTACTCCTGGGACTAAAGTCAACTACTAGAAGTTTTTGATGTTCAACAAATAGTAAGGCATTACAGTGATTTAAATCAAATAACCAAATCCATATGAAATACACTACTTGTTATCTTTCCAACAGATTGATTTTCTTCCCTGGATCCATTTTAAGCTGCACTGCAGTTGCTAAATCAAAAATAAACTGAGTTTTCAGTGTAGGGGTGTGTTAAGTGTATGATTTCCATTACATCGCAGCATGTTACATATTAAAAAGTGAAAACATGTAACACTTGTGAGAACAGAATTGAAATGGATTTTCTGACCTAGCCCTGGTGAATGAATAGGTGCTGAAGTGATGGCAGTGACTGTAGCTCCTGGCCTGCAATTGTCATTTGAGTTATTTCTCAGTGGCAGGAGACTTTACACCAGTGGGCACAATGCTGGGGTGGAAGAAAAGGCAGCAGGTTGACATGCCAGTGCTTTTCAAAGTTATTTTGGGCATAGAAGGTCATTAACATTGGTACAGCTTGTTCATGGATTGCTGTGGTGCATGTTTGTGAGAACATAACCTCACACAGTATTTTAAAGCGTTTTTGAGTATTTTAATTAATTAGCATTTCAAGAGAGTGTGAAAACAATTCTGGTTTCACAGAGGTCAGTCCTGTTTGGTTGTTTCCTTCAGCAGCAGCAGAGGCTCATCTCCAGAGCACGTGTTTTAAATTGAAGCACAGACAGCATCCCTTCCTGTTCAGCCCACCCAGAACCAGAGCCCTGTGTGGCTGTGGCCCTGAGTTCAATGGCCCTCACTGTGTATTTCCCATCAATGCAGCTGACTCGCTCATAACCCGCCTTTCTCTTCTCCTTAGCCTGGCTTTGCATCCCCGGAAAGACATCGTCGTGACTGGCAGCGATGACCACCTCTGGAAGATGTGGGCTCTGCCTGATGGCAACATCCTGATGACAGGGGAGGGGCACACCGACTGGCTCTCGGGCTGCTGCTTCCGTCCCAGGTGAGTGCAGACAGTGCCCTGCAGTGCCCCAGTGCCCCCTGGGCACTCCTTGTGGCTCTCTCTGTGTTCACGGGCCTGCTTCGATGGCCTTCTGCTCTCAGAGTACTCCTGTGCTCTCTGCTGAATCTCCAACCATGTAGATAAATGTTCCTCTGCCTTTCAGTGTGTTGACTTAAGATTGATTGCTTGCAGTATTTTGTACATCTTAAACTTTGTCCAGGTGCCAGTGCACGTAACAAGGAGTAATAAGCTTTTTAGGTCTCACTGTGTTCATTTTCTCCATGTTCATGCACTATGGCAAACACAGTTCTGCTATTAATAATGCAGAAAAGTTATTTCTTGTACTGGGCACTATTTGTCATATGAGTAAGAGAATTCAGGTTTACCTAGGAAATAAGAGCATGAGCTTTTCTGCTCTTTCATCATGGGGATTAGAAGCTGAATTAATAAATGAAAGAGAACATTGCAAATAAAAATTAAATATTTAAGTTAGAAGGGTCATGGAAATAGGGCAAACCTGGAGTAGATTTTTTGGGTTTTTTCTGTTGAAAAATAGAACACCATTTTACTGTCAAAACAAAAATCCATTTGATAAGACTGAGCTTCTATATGTTGAAATTGTTTTGCATCAGATTTGTGAGGCTGCAGTTTAAATAGAGTTCTTTACTGTTGGTATAATGTAGGTCTGCCAGGCTATTCACCTGAGGTTCAGTTGTAAAAGGAGCATTATTAAGCCTTCAGCCTTGTACTTTCATTGTGTTTATTTTATGAAGCAATATAAGCTCTTTCCTTCATGAGGAGGAAATGTATCCTATTTAACTTCATGATTTCTCCTGATGTCTGAGTTTGTAATGAGCTAGCAAAGGCACACACAATCCTCCAAACACAAGAAAATCCCCTCCCTCTTCTCAAAACCTCAAGAATACATTTTCTGGGGTGAATTAAACATGCACTTACTCTTTTCTTGCATCACTTTCTCCTATGAAACACAGGCTTTTTCTTCAGATGTTTGTGTTTTCTGTGGTTTTTCACAGTGTTCTTTTCTTCATGTATATATCCCTATAAGTAATTATATATATTTAAAAGAAGGCAGTATTTTTTAACTTAAATAGCTGCATCTAATACAGGAGGAGAGAAGTAGAAGGCTCAGCTTCTTATTCTAAGATGGTAGGAAAATTCTTCTATTACTGAATGACAGATATCACAGAGTTTGTGAGCGTGCTGGACATCCTGAGTTTAAACTTGCAGATAAACAGAATGTTGCCTTACCTCTTACCTGTTATGAATATAAAATTTATCACAGGGAAAGAAAGGGAAATACAATTAGAAGAGCATGTTATCATTTCTAAAGCTGCTGGGCATGCTAATCAGATTTCGATAATGCATTGTTACCATGACACCCGCTGACTCAGAGACTCAAAACTATTTTCTCATTAGTCTTTGACCAGAATACAGTCCTTTCAATAGTCTTTCCTATTTCTCATTCAATTATTGAAATTAAAATGAGTTGAGGTACATCATTATTCTCTTGCAGTATAAATTGACTCCTGCTGAATGCTCTGGAGTGATTCAAAAGCAGTGCTGTTAAAATATTGTCTTCTGTTACTGCATAAAATGTATATAATGTGACAGAATAAACTTAATCAACCTTTTTTTTTTTTTTTTTTTTTTTAAATGGAGAACTTCTATGTATCAGGTTTTTACCAGAAGTAAAACCAATTAAGTAAAAATGAAAAGTTCTAATAGATTTCTTTTTCCTGGAATCAAATGTAGATAACCTCTAGTTTTGTTAGCTTTTTAAAGATTTAAAATGACATTCGTCCAAAAGTGGAAGAGAAACATATTTTTGAGCCACTGGGCTATTCTATCATGATCTGGCTGGAACTCCCACCCTTGTGCAGTCTTTGCTTTCTGTCCTTTGTGAGGCCATTTCTCCTCTCCCTGTGTAAGATCAGGCTGAGAAGGATCTGCCTCCCTGGTGTGAGCAGTGCTGTGTGTGCAGCCACGCACAGGTCTGTGCCCAGATCATCCTTGGGCAGCATCCCAGGCACCCACACCCCGAGTCACTTGTGCTTCCAGGAGACACAAACCTGGGCCTGGGATGGCACCTTCACTGCTGTTTCTGTACAAACAAAAGACTGAAATCCTGCAAGTCTGGATCTTTATGTGTTCATAGTGTATCATTACTTGAGCAAGGCTGTCTTTTGTGGTTGTCTGTGCCACCACTGTGTGAATAGGGGTGAAGGTGCAAGTCTCGTTGGTAGCTGTGAAGATCTATAAAGCTGAAGCCAAAGTGCTGTTGGCTGTATGTATCCTCAGTGTCTCCAGGAGGGTGTGGCACTGGGAACCAGCAATAACAAGGCACTGGTTTTAGGCTCTGGACCTTGCCCATGGATTGGTATGTTCGAGTGATGAGAGTTGTCCCCTTGCCCTGTGGGGGTGTCCTTGAGTATCGTCCTGCCCTCGAGCCGTGGGGGCAAAGGCCACAGACTTCCTCAAGACTGTTGGATGGAGGAGTTTCTTTCCCCCCCTCCATTGTTCTTCATTCCTGGTTATTTTCTCCAGGAAGGCCATCTGTGTCCCGTGGGATCGAGGCTGAGGGAGCCTGGTTTGCTGCAGCTCCGGAGCTGCCATCGCATCGCGGTTTCCGTCACCCCTGGGTTGGTACAAAGGGGCTGGGTCCCCCACATACCCACCCAGGACAGTAGATGAAGGGCAGCAGGCTGCCTTTGTGCATGTGAGGAGAGCAGAACAGCACGCCTGGGATGCTCTCTGCACATCTGAGAGAAGGATTTTGCCTTCAGCCTTTAAAATAAAAGGCAAACTTCAAAGGGGTCCTGTCCTCTGCAGCGTGCAGCAGCTGGGAGGAGGGAGGAGAACAGGGCTCCCTGCTTTGAAGCTCAGGTGACAACTGGTCAGACTTCAAAAACAAACAGTGGTTCTGCTCAGGGCTGCCTGGATAGTGCTTTGCAGATGGGTTAGCTGTTCCAAGGGCTGTCACTGTTGAAAAATTCAGTATTTCCCAACTTATCTTTTATATATATGTGAAGGAGTGAGGGAGTCACAATGCCTTGTGCCACAGACATGCACAGAGGCTTCATGGTCAGAGTCTGGAGAGCTGGAGAAGAGCAGTGTAGTGCACCTGTGCATGCCAAGTGACTCAAAGGTTTGAAATAGCACACCAAAATCTGCACCTTCTGCTAGTTTCTGGTATAAGCTGAGTGTTAATGCTGTGTACTCTTAATTGCACAAAGATATTTCATGGCATGGACTACATTTATTTATGTGTATTAACCTTCCTGGGTGGCTAAAGGATCCAGCTCTGCAGCATAACAGAGGTGTTAATGGCTGATAAATCCTGGTGAGCAGTAAAATACTGGATTCCTGCCCTGCGTGTGGGCTGGGACAATATGTAACATCCTTAATACATTCATAAATACTAATCAAGACAACTCATCTAAGATATTTGTAGCCCTTTTCATGCAGACATTGTTTGGGTCTGTGGAATACAATGAATTTCTGAATTGGAAAGAAGTACAAAGTGCAGGTTCTTAAAGCTGTTTAAAACTTCCACTGAAAGTTGTCAACCTGTGGACTGCTTGTGATGTCCTGTTCACCTCAGACAGAAGCAGAGTTGCTTGTGTTCTTGCTGTTGCAATTGCAACTCCCACAGTAACTGAGGAAAGAAATCAAAACTGCTATCAATTTGTTTATTATTATATAAAAATTACTACAGCAGTTATCTTTAACTGTGTGGATTTTCTATACATTCTGTTGCTATTGGAAAACTGAAGGTCCACGTTGTTTCCTCAGTAATTTGTAAAATAAAATAAAAGAAGTGTAAGTACATTCATGCATCAAACATCAAAATAAGGGTAGGTCATGTTTGATATCCTAGAAAAAGGTGCCAATGAGGGGATGCAAGAGAAAGGTGAGGTGTTGGGCTGAAAGAACAACCCATGGTCTGTCAGAACAGAGGCAGCTCAGGATTGTATTTCTCAAAACTGAAGGAGCTGATGTTACTCAGAGAAAAATCTGTGCATGGCTAAAGGAGAAAGACAACCTTGTAGAGAGAGGGTGCAGAAGGAGTTAGGAGAGTATTTTGAGGGTGGATGTGAGGGGTTGGAGGGGAGTTGAAAGGGTTGGGGAGGGAACAGCAACTCCAGGTGGGAGTGTATAAAAACTTGTAAAAAAGTTTTCACAAAATCTTCTTTAAAAGCAAATTCCTGAGCAGAATTGAAGTCAGAATAAATGTGGAAACTGAAATGAATTCTTGCTCAGGTGGGTCCCTGTTTTCATTTTTACATGATTTTATTTTTTTTAATCTTATCATCATTTGTGAAGAAACTATCCAGAGACTGATTTCTGTGTGAAAGAAGGATAGACTGGAAAGCCAAGCAGAACAGTAACCGAGGAAGGGGGGAGGTGTGGAGAAAGCTCTGAGGAGTGATGGGAGAGAAGGGAAATCTGGTACTAAGGATGAAAGACTGCTTTCTTCCTAGTTACATGTTGAAAATAATATATTTTAAATAACTCAAGTGGTACATGGCCCATGAAAGCCTGGGCATAAGAAAAGCACTTGATGACATCTTGAGGAGAGTAGGTTCTTCAGTCATCATAGATAATCTAAGACTTTCTGCTGACTTCCAATATGTTCCCCCTCATACTTTAATAATTCCTAATGCCAGTCTTTGATTCATTTTTATTTCGATGAGAAGATACAGGAATTATCTATTATGCCATTTTGTTTAATGTACTGACTTCCAAGTGTTGATGCTGTAGTTATTTGGTGAAACCAGGGAGACTTCCAGAACAAACAGTTGCTGCCTAAGTTACAGTTCCGGGATGTATAAAATGTTGCTGCAATCTAATGGTTGTTTGTTTTAGTTAAATGCAGCAGCATTTGTCTGCATGGAAACTGTAATTTACCATTAAGGAGTGGAATTTGACTCTGCTACTGCAGGATCTCTCTTATTAGAGACCTTCACACACACTTTCGGGGCTCTGCAAAATATCCGTCAATGGGAAGAAATGAAGAAGAGTGTGGAGTCAGTGATTTTAGAGTGCTGTGCTGTGTTGTCACCCATCCCTTAGAGCACTGCCCAGGCAGCTGGTGTGCACCTCTGGGGGCCAAGGGAGGAAGGGGGGAGGAAACCCTCACCCTTCGACCCTTCACCCTCCTGTCTGACCACTGAGCCAACCACAGTTATGGTCCCCTCCATGAGAGGATCACGGAGATTCCTGTGAATAAAAGGTCCATGGACAGGGACGTTCAGAACACTTTCTCTGCTGGGTTTTGAGTGGTAAATGCCCAATTTTACATTATACATTAAACAAGGCTGAGATTTGAAAGCCACTACACCCTAAGCATTAACATAAGAAAGAGTTGTAAGGCTCATGTTAATCACAAAGGTGTCCATTGCCTATCAGTGGAATAGAATTATTTTCATCAGTGCCTTGAAATAGAGACTTTAAAACCTAATTCAGGGCTCACTGCAGAAACAGATGGGTTTTATTTATCCTTTTACTACGACTGTTAGTTATTAAAGAAATGTCTGAGAGTCTGTATGCTTTACTTAGAACTTTTGAGCACCTATTTAATGAAAAGGCATAATGATTTAATTTTTTAGAGAATCTTGAATTATTGTATAGTTCAACAAAGCCTTTAGTTACCAGATTACGTATTAAATTTGCCAGTGGTTAGAAATGTCTTTTGAGTGGCACAGTTAATTTTCAGTCATCTAGCTGGCTTTATGTAGCACATCCTGCTTAGCAGATGAGACATTTGTTAAGATGTTTTATGAAACTGAGCTAGTACATGAGTCAAAAGAAAAAAAAAAGTTGTATTCATTTATTCTGCAAAGAAATGACTGTTTCAGAAGTCTTTCAGGCAGTGCCCCAGCACAGGGTATTCACCTTGTGCTTGGTGTTTTCAATTACAGCAAAATCTCAATTTCAAAAGTGGCTTTGTTTATTTCAAAATCTGTTATAAGCTTCATACTTTTTATACAAGGAAACAGTCTTCACATAAGATCATTCTCTCTCTAACCTACAAAACCTACTATTCTTACCCCACAAAGATGTTTGGGTGGGCATTAGGTTTCCCTTGGGATTCTCAATCTCATTATTTTTATCAATAAAAAGCCTCTGCTGGACAGAGGAATAAATCACATATAAATGAAATATGAGAGATTACAAGAGAAGCTCAGCTTTTGCTTAGTCTAATCCAATATCTTTGGCCAAACATCTCAATGTCAAAGGCTTTATAAGTATTCTACAGAATCAGTCTGGCAACAGAAATCAATAACCAGGTAATGGATTTGATTAAAATTTTTCCCCTTCCACCCACTCCCGCAAAGCCAAATGTTTCTACCCATACTGATCTCTTCTGGCACGGGCTGGTTACTCTCTGTGGGGTTTTGAGATGTATATATGTACATAAAGTATGTTGTATTTCATTTCAGAGAGCTGTGGTAACTACTGGTGAGTCTCTATTTCAAGAAAAAGCAGTGTTTGTATCTCCTTTTCCTTTTCTTTGCAGAGCTCAGTTCTGCAGTGTGCTTTTGGAGAGTATGGGCTGATAATAATCCAGTTCTGGTACACATTTAGATCCTGGTTTGTTGTTCAGAAGTTGCCTTTTTTCTGCCCCTCCTGCCATGCTGAGGAGCATTTTCTCACACAGGTTGGGGCTGCTGGCTGATGTCCAGACTTGTGGAGGTTTTCTTTGTTGCCAAATCACCAGCTGTCTCCTTTACCCCAGTCCTTCTCATCTTCTGACTTTGAGGGGGTTGTATTGTGCCATCTGGAAGGTTTGATTTTAGAAACATCACTATGCTATTAGTGTCCTGCCAGGATGTTACCTCTCCTTTAAAGAAGGAGTTTTCCACATCAATAGAAATAAATAATGTTAGTATTGCATGGATTTTGAAGTTGAGTCACAGCTGCTTTAATTGCGGAAATGTGCTTGGACTTTGCATCACTTTTCCTATTTTTAAATGTATCTTTCAGTTCCCAGAACTGTCCTTGAAATCTGTTCTAAACTAGAAATACTCTTCAGGACAAAATGCATGTTCTTTCTTTTATATCAGGAACCTTAAGAGTCTATCATTATATTGATTTTAAAAAGCAAACAGTCTGCAGTTCCATAGTGTGGTTACTGAATAGGCTTCACTTTTCATCCAGGCTTTAATGAAAAACTACCTTTGGCTTCTGTGCCTTAGCTGGTGCAAATACTGACCACTCCAACTTAGTGATTCACTAATAATATCTCCATTACAATAATTCAGCAAACAGCAGGAGAGACAAGTGCTGAGGATACTTGTAGAGAGCAAAGTGAGAAAACTGCCTGGCAGAAGCAGCAGTGCTCCTATTGAACAATTCAGATGTATATTTGAAACAATTACAGAGGAAAAATATATTGTCATAAAACGCTGCCCTTTGATGAAACCACTCTGTAGTTTCACAGGTGGCTTTACACACACTTGTTGAATTTCAAAACCAGGGACTGAAAACCTGTTGAAATTCATGTGTAAAACTAATAACTAGTAGGAAATCTTTCCAGTACTTAAGATAAACCATGGCATATTATTTCAAAGAGCACAGACTTTATATGACAGCCCTTTTGCTCACTGTCCTGTTAGATATTTTCTGCTGGTCACCACGCATGGCTCAGCTTTGCAGAAGAGCTCTAGCACAGTGGCAGCTGATTCAAAGGGGCTTGGGGGCTGTCATGGTGTTTTAAGTGGTTTGCTGCAGCCTCTGAGGCATTGCTGCAATGAAACAAAATGTAAGGTCTCCTGCCTTTTAGACATTTCTGATGGGATGCTTACACTGCTTGGGTTCTTCTCTGCTTTCTTCCCTGTGGGTCGCTAAGGAGGCGCAGATGCAAACATTGTGAGAAGTGTGGTTGGATCCCCCATCTCTTTGTATGTTTTCTGCCTCCTGGAGCTGAGTGTTCTTGTGTATGGCTGCACTCTGGGAAACTTCATTCCTCTTTGTCTTGGTGGAGAGAGAAAAGTTGTGGCTTCTGAAATGTAAAGCCCTTTCCCAGGGCCTTTGCCCTCCTGGGTTGAAGAGCACACACAGCTGGGTCCAGGGAAGCTGCCAAGGGACGGGTTGTCCTTGAGGTCCCCAAAGGTAGGACTGGGTGACACTTTGCTGCCAGTGCTACGAGAGATGGATAAAGTGCATGTGGGAGGGCAGAGAAAAGAGCTGGAAGGAATCAGATTCAAGGGGGTGTCACTCAGCCTTGGGAAACACCTGGAGAAACACCGGTGACACCAGTTTTGGCATTGGCACGTTCCCTTTTGATCAGATCCAACAGTTTAATTCAACCTCAGAACTTCTCAGGGAGTTCTTACAGGGCTTCTCTGGTTTCTTTTGTCTAATCTTTACCTTCTTCATTTGCTATCTTCTTTTTTTCCCCCAGGTGAACTAATTTTGCCCCCCTATCACAGATACAAAACGTCTCTTTAAAGGCCCTTTCAAAAAGGCCTCAAGCCACAGTGTGTGACCTTGGATACAACTCCTAGTGGGAATTAAAAGTTAGCTAGTTTTTGTATGGTATTATTTGATTTATTATTTAACTGCCTTCATAATTTATCATTTAAATTTTGTGCTTGTCCATAAAGTAAATAGTTTTCAAATGCACTGAATGCATTGCTTACATAGAAATTAGCTTTTTTTTCTTGAGTGATTTTCTTGTGTGCTACATTCTCTGATTATTTGAATTTTAGACCTGAAAACAGCCATAGTTAATAATGGGACCTTTAAACCAATCTAATATTAGTTGAAAGATATTGTGATGATCAGTTTCACAAAACAGGTGTCAAGTTTAATCTTTATGACAAAAGTTTATTCAACTATTCAAATTCAGTAATATTTGGATGTGATTGTTTTGAGTTAGAAATTAGGAGGAAACTTTCTGATCAGCTGTGTGGGTAATTAGATCTGGTGTTTATGTGAAAGAAAGAAAGTAATTTCTATATGATAAGCACTTTGGTAGAGAAAGGGAGGAGGAATATGCAGTTGAAATCTCTTTATGGAGTACCAATAAAATGGGATGCTACTAAACCTATTAGTTCAGCTTCAGTGAAGCCATGAATACGTTCTGTGAAAGTTTTGCAGAGATCTGCCTGCTCTACAAGGAGTTCTTGGTTGCTTTCCCCACACATCTCCCTGATTTCCAGTTTCTGCAGCTCCTGGTGCAGCTCCTGCCCGGCAGTCACCAGAAGCAATTCGGTTTTGTTGATCATTTCTTTGAGTTGGGAGAAGAAAAATGCTGTTCACTGTGGTGGGTTCAGATTTGGAGCAGTTCAGGTTTTCTTCTGGCTTCATCAGCATCCCAGTCTGAGGGTGGGGAGCCCTGGGCTGCAGAGTTGGGCTGCTGGGATCCTGAGCGTGCTGCTCTCACTCTGCTCAGAGCCATTTCCCACGTCAAAACAGCTCTCTTAATAGAATCTCTCGTGTTATGTTTCTCTGAGTGCAATTATAATCCTGATGCCTTTAACATCCTCCGTTCATTATTGCTTTCCTCTGTGCAATAAAGGCAATTGTATTTTCCCTCAAGTCTGCTGCAAGGGTTCTAGTGGAGTGGCTAAGGAGATATCCATGTTTGTTATATTGTTCAAATGAGCCTTTCCTAAAGTGCAGCTGTTAAAATAACAAACATTAGTGTTAGAGTTGACTGGAGAATGGCAATTCAATTGAGGCAATATCTAAGATATTTGAATTGGAAATAACCCCCAAATATTTAGGGTGTTTACAACATTTTGTGTCGAGTACAAGCCCCAGATATGAGTGGCACCGTCATATATTTGTTGTGTTTCTGTGTTTCCCCTGAAGCTCTGGGGTTGCAGTGATTTGGGTAAGGTTGGCTCCAAACCAGCTGCAGTAGCACAGGTAAGGGGGGGAGTTGCCTGTCTGTGAATGGGCAGCAGGACTCGTTTGAGTGTTGAAGGACGGGGATGTGGAGCCAAGCTCTTAGCTTGTGGGAGTTGTTTCCTGTGCATTTGAGTACTATGTATGTAAACCAAATAGGAAATACAGAGGGGAGGCCAAGGCATGTCCACAGTTTAGGTCAGCCTTGAGAGTCGTTGTGTTTGAGGCTTGCAGGTTTCTTGGTTTGCCCCCTTTCTTGAGCAATCAGGTCTTGGCTGCGTGGCCTCGTGAATCCACGCTGGGTTTTCATGCAAAGCCTTTCCCAGAAAGGGTGGAAGACTCTATTCATTTTGGTATCCTGCCTTTTCTTGTACCACCCCAGGATTCTGCTCCTGTTCAGCGTTTCCATTCCCCCTCCACTCTCAGACTTAGCCTGTTATTGATCACTGTCTCCATGAGCTAATTCCCTGCCTCGGAGCTGTGCTTGTGTATCCCCCGGGCACGGCTCAGCCAGCTCATCATTGGTCCCAAATACAAACACTGGGCTACTGCCCTGTCCTCTGTGTTTTCTTCTTTCTGTCAAGATCATTACCCAGTGTCAGTTAAACATTCTTCCAGGGGCCTGGGGAATGGGCAAATCCCAGTGCAGAACTTTCCAGAGACTTCCACAGGCTGTGAAATCTCTCTGCACTCACTGAACTCTCTCTGCATATAAATATGCAGCTTAAAAATGATGCTTTGTACAAACATGCAAATGGGATTAATGACTGTGGTTCATTAGTGGCTATTGATTGCAATTAGACATCACTGGACCACCATTTGGAGATGATAATGGATTTGAAACGACTGATCCACCACTTTGCATTTCAGAGGAACTGTGACACTGGATTATCGTTGTTAATATAGGTCATAAATCTGTTCTGTACATGGAATTCATGTATCTGAACTCCTTCCAAACTACATTTTTCCCCACTTCAACAGCCCTTCATTAAAATTTGAGGGGTTGGAGTCATTCCAGTGGAGGAAAAATGGCCCATGCTGGATGGGATGGGTGTTGAGATGAAGTATCACACAGTAATAGCACACAGTTTAATGTATGTTATGGGTATTGATTGGGACTGTGTGTGATTTTATGTGGGCTAAATACATTATTTTAAAAATATTATAATGTATAAGAAGACTTTAACTTACATTGGCATTGTTTGAGGGAAAGTATTGGAATGGTACAGAATGAATCCCATTTCTGGAAAATATGGTAGTTTTGTGTGCTCATTTCAGGTAAAATCACTATTTCTCTTGAAGTTAATAGAGGCAAATTTACTTGGCAGCATCCTACAGGAAGATGGCACAACTGGACCCAGAAACACTGTTTGCTTGCAGCATAAGCAGCCTTCCTATTGTTGGGGATACTGGTGGCCAGGCTCCTGTGAGCATACCTGCTTCAAACTGGGTGCCAGGATGCTCCTGCCCCTTGCTAAATGGGTGCATAATTTTGCCACGGGATGCTGGACATGCACTGGCAGAAAGCTTTTAGAAAAGGCATCGTTTTTTTTAATTAAAAAAAAAATTGTTAAAAAGGTAGTAACTCATTGCTCTCTCAATCTTGCATGGTGTATTGCCTGCTGTCCTGCTGACAGACATTTTGCTCCTTCTAATCTCCAAGTATTGCAACTGGTTTATCTTTTCCCTTTTCATTTTTGTTCCTCACCTGGTGTGTTTCCAAAGCCTCCTAAAAGGCAATTTTGCATGTACTAAACCCTGCCTTCTACCAGGTGCCTGAATTATTTTAGAATCTCATTTAAGCACTTCTAATTACATTACATGATGGCAGCTGACCCAAGTTTTACACATTAAAGAGACTGGCCTGCAGTGAGTGGTAACACACTCAATATTTTTTGGGGGGTACCAAGGGAATCTTAGCAGGGTTCTGGATTTGGATGGGACAGGCCTGACTGGGCTCTGTGTGGTGTGTAACCTGCACTGGAGCAATCCTTGTGGGAATAACAGGAAATCCTTATAATGACCCTGAATGTAGCACTACAAGCTGTGTTTAGAGTGGGCCAAAACATGGGGAAAAAAAAGGAGTAATTGTGCACTGGGACAGAGATGAGCAGGTAGGAGCAGTGGGAAGGGTTGGATATGCCAGCTTCTGGTGCCAGTGCTCAGATCAGAAAGGGGAAATGATTCAAAATGTGGAGGACTTGTTATGTTGACACCTGTCTATAAACAACTTGAGTTTGTTCTCTCAAAATTCATGTGTGCCACACTGCGACTTTTTTTGGTGGTAGGAGCACGTTATATTTAAATTTTTTGCAGGTGTGAAACTGTCACTCGTGGAGGGCAAAGCAGCCTCAAGGAAGTTTTAATCAAGAAGGTGAACTTCACTAAAACAAAAGATTATAGCTTTTATGATGCCTTGTGCTGCTGTGTGCACCCAGCAGCAGCAGAGTGGTGCTGTGTCAAACCCTGCCTTATTGTTCCCCCCTTGCTGGCAGAGCCCGGCAGCACCACAGAGGGAGAGGCTTATCCTGGCTGGGGCTGATGTATGAGCATGAAACGTGGTAAAAAGAGCTAGCAATTAGGTAATGGAGAATGAAAAATTACCTGGAGTTTTGCACTTGGCATGCTCCACATTGACAGTGCTGGAGATTTGCAGCCAACAGCCTTATGTCCCAGGTTTGTGCAGGATGGTTGCATTTGTCTTCTCCGACAAAAGCCCCTGTGCCACCCACCATCTGCTGGGTGCTGTCGTGCTCCCCGGGCTCTGAAACTGCCTCCTTGCTTGGGAGAATGGCAGTTTATAATTGATTTTGCAGTTCTGATTTTTTTTTTAATTATTTTTTTTCCTTAGCTTTGATGTTAAATGAGAAATGGAAAAAGTAGTTTTGTATTTTTACTGCCGGGTGTTTTGGCATTCACCTTCTGTATAAATGACATTTTATGTCTATTAATAAAATAAGTAAAATTGGGCTTAAGATTATCCTGAAGGATGAAAGATATTACAATTACTACATAAAATGTGTCTTAGACACATAGTCCATGAGGATAATTACAGCAACACCCAACATGAACCATAGATAGCAAAAAAACTACGGGTTTTTAATAAGAAGTGCCACTGTAAATAATTAATGAGCCTCAGAACTCCAGCAACAAAAAAGTGAACTCTATCTCAAGTCTGTTTCAAGGTTACAAAGTCTCTTAGAAACCACCTCTTTGCTGCTGAGTGTTTTGTTCACACATAGACTAAGAACATATGGGTGGCTCCACATGGCAGGTGTTTGTGGACCACCATCCTGTGCCCAGCACGGAGCACCAGGAGGGCCTGGGAATGGCTCAGGATGGCAAAGGCATTTCTGGGCTCTTGTCTCAGTACCCTCCTGGGCTCTACTTTTTATTTCCAAGTACCTTGAGGCATATCCAGTTTCCATGAAATCCTTGGTGTGTCCCTCTTGTAGAACTTCGTTTTCTTTGTGCCTCCAGAGAGTTGGATCCACATCGTCCTTTATGGAGGAACTGTGCAATTCTGGCCTGGTGTGGAAAAAACACCTGTTGTCTTCTCAAGGATTTTAATGGGAATTTTGTAATAGTATGCTGACCCCACATTTTTTAAATTCAGCCCAATTTTCACCTTGTCTGGGGAGAAGGAAATGAGGGGCTGTGACAAGCATGCACTGTGGCAAAGTAGGAGAACAAAGCAGAGTTCCAGTAATGACTGCAGAGCTGAACTGATGTTTGGTAATTCCATCCCTTGCATTGGTTTCAGTCCCAAATGGAACAGGGAGTGTTTAAATAACAGCTCTCATAACCAAAGGTGGGACTCCATTGGCTTTCCTAAGTGTCTGGGTCACTGGTTTTAATCTTCTTTCCAAGAAAAACGAAGCTTACAAGGAGGAATTTCCCCCCACCTCTTTGCATGTTCCTCACGCCCTCTTCCATGCTCTTGAGTGACTTGTAACCTGCAGGCTGATTGTGGCAAAACTAGGAGAGGGAGGTTTAAAGGATCAGTCAATTCCTGGTATATTTATTTAATCAACAGCTAAGAGTATGGAACAAGGAGGCAAAAGATGCTTCCACAGGCATTCAGTTCTCATTAATTCTGTTTTCCATGGAATAACACAGTTTTCCTAAGCATTTCCTTTCTATATCTTGCCTCTGGGACTTAGCATAAAATGTCAGCAAAATTCAAATAATCTTTAACAGTGTTTGCAGTTCTTCCCTTGTCCTTTGCTGTGCTTCGGGTCTACAGGTGCTGAAACTGCAAATAATATAGAAGCTTTTAGAATTTTGCTTCAGAATAATTGCAGGAATAGAGGTAAATAAAAGAGACATCATTTTTCCAATTAAGCAATTGGAATATTGATTTTTAAAGTGTTTTTCAAATGTTGTGGCAAAAGACCATTAATCCTGCAATGTTGTGGACTGTATATTTAAAATTTGTTGTCATGTTGCTGATGCTTGTGTTGTTTAAGCTGCAGTGAGATGCTGCCTGTTGCTGCAGCTCTTTTAGGCTACAAAACTTGAGCACAGATTGTGTTTGGTTTAGTGTGTTGCTGTGAGAACTGTTATTTACCAGCACTGTGTGTAAGGCTTTGCTCACCACCCTTTGATTTAGACTGAAGCTGTCTGAGGAAAGGAGTTTGTGTGCAGAACTCTGGCCATGTGCACAGCCCTATAGAAATAATATGTATATATAATATATATATAACATAGTTTATATATCACAGGATATGCTGAGGGAATATCCCTGTTGGAAGGGACCCACAAGGATCATCAAGTCCAACTCCTGGCCCTGCACAGGAGCATCCCATGTGTGTGCCATGTGTGTGTTTTCATCACACATACAAATATCTCCAAGGCAGGTGCCAAGAGGAGGGTGCCAGACTCTCCTCAGTGGTGCCCAGGGACAGGACAAGGAGCAGTGGCCATAAACTAAAACACAACAAGTTCCATCTCAACATGAGGAAGAACTTCTTTCCGTGGAGGGTGGCAGAGCACTGGAATAGCCCCCCAGGGAGGTCGTGGAGTGTCCCTCTCTGGAGGTTATAATAGATCGAATGACACAGATGGCTGTATCATTAATTTTGGCTAAGGCAAGATGACAATCCATGTAAATTGTGGAGGACAGAACACGTGGTCCTGCTTGGCAGCTGATGTTGTGAAGCACAAGAGCTTTCTAGCTCAGTGTTCCTCAGCAGCTTCAGAGGTAACCTGAGCAATTGGCCTGGAGCAGCTTGAGGTCCAGATCTAAGTCCACAGTCCAGAAGTATCTGAGCCAGGTGTAATATCTGGAGCTGCTAGGACTGTTGATGTTACAATTGATAGATTTAAAGGGGAGCACTATAGGGGTGGCTGGTGTCTTCATTTCACTGGTTCTCCAGAAAGGGAATCTTATAACCTAAAAGGTTATAAAATGACTCTGTGCCAAAGGCTCGTGTTGTTGCTGAAGATGAGATTTAATTAGTGGTATGTCTACAGTTTGGGAAGTGTTAATGGGGAGGCATCTTGTAGTGAGAACAATGAAGCTGGGAGAAGCAGGACTGCATAATGAAAGGAAAAGTGTGTGTGTGTGTCTTTAGAATAGGAGGGAAGAAAGATTTAAGCCTTGAGAAGTTAATGTTCCATCCCCTTTTGTGGGGATGTTTCCAAAGTTTTTTCCACTCTAATTGCTTCTGGAAGGGCAGGCTTACAGCATCAGTAAAGAATACCTGAAATCAGTTGAAAGGAAGAACTTTGTGTGTATTTAGTGTTAAAAAGTGGTCTATCCATAAAGACAAGACAGGTGTTACAGGTGTCATGGAGTCTCTATTGCCTAGAACGTTGGAAAGGTTCTTCTATACAAATACATTAATCTATACAGGCATGTTTCATCCCTTACAGTGCTTTGGTCTGCTAGAAAGTAAACAAAAAATACCCCAAAACAGACCAAGCAAGACCACACAAACCAAACTGAGGGAGCTCACAGGGCCCTGCACACAAAGGTGCTGTTACTTTCTTTACTAAAGCACCACATTTCGAAAAGATGGCCAAGTTAGTTGCATGTATGGGAATGTGTTTCAAGGGACAGAAAAAGATGGGATTTACCTTTTTCTTGTCTCCTAATATGTCCTCTGGCTCTTTGTTTGTTGGAAAACAAAGTGCTTTATTCTCCTCTGAGTTAGATATACGCACTGCACAGGATTAGTTGGAGCTTTCCCTGTTCGTGATCAATCTCAAATTCAAATGGGGATTATGCATATAGCTGCTGATAAGTAAGGCTGAGCATCCAATGTCATATTTCCATATGTTTTTAATACAAAAATCAGTATACATTTTGTTTGAAAATCAGTCATGAAACAGAGGACTGTGTGGGTACCACAGACTGCTAAACTGACAGCCTAAATCATTAGAAACTACTGCTTTTCCTGATATATTTGCTTTTCTCCCCCATATGGTCTTATAGAGAACAATAATACAGTACAAAACTGTTGCAGCTGTGGGGAACAAAACATTAGCTCGAATTTGGAGTGTTTCTTTTATCTCCCAGGACCAAACAATGCTGCAAATCAGAAAATGTATGCCATTATTGCTTGGCTATTAAGTAGATACAGTTTTTTCTAATGGCAGATTTTTGATTGAGGTGACTTGGCTTGAAACAGCCCTTTTTTGTTCCTGCTGTGGTTTGAGCCCTGCTGTGTGGTGAGGGTTTCCTCCGTGCTGAACAGCCCCGTGCTGAGCCAGCTCTGAGCAGCATCACTGCCACGAGCCCTGGTGGTGCTCCCCAAAACGCTGCTGTCCCTTCCTGCCTGCACACCCTGAGCTGCTGCAGCTCCCCGTCCTCTGCTGGGGTGCTGCCCCATGCACAGGGAGCATCAGGGACCTGCTGCTTGGGCCATTTGGGCCCTCTCTTCCCAAGTGGGTTTGCCCATCCTTCCGCTAGCAGCCTGTCCCTCAAAACTTTTTTTCCTGCACAAGCCATGCTTTTGTTTTCAACCCCCACTTTTTTCCCTCCTCTGATCTGTAAGGAGTGCTAAACCTCATTTGTAGCTCCTTCCCCTGCTGCAGTTTGCCAAATTGAATCCATTTGAACTACCTTCCTGCTCATATCTGTTTTCTGAAAGATTTTCATCACTGCCTCAATGGTGTATTCTTGAAATTCAGCCCAAGGAACCAGTTCTTCATGTAGCATTTTGGGGATTATATATTAAAAAATGTATAAGCCATAAATCTCTTTTTGTGATTCACAACAGGGGCAGTGCATGTTTCCCTCTGAATCAATTGCTGATTTCATCAGTCCCGCTTTATACCTGACTCCAAATTTGTTTTAAGCTCTCATCTCACAAATGTATAAGGGGTATGATGACTTGTCATTTCTCTAATTTTATCTTTCTTCAGAAATGAGATCACACTGGAGTCATTAAAAGTGCCAGTGTTTCGTTAACAAAAGCACATTTATTCCAAGGAGCTGTCCAAAATTAGGGTCTCCCCCGAACCCCTACTCAGGCTTCAAACCTTTATGCTCTGGGATGCCTGACAAAAGCTTCTGAATTATTCCTGTGCAATGTTAGCATTTTTGGGAGATTAATCTCTCCGAGCTTTGTCTTAGGCGTGGGGGTGTAACTGCCTTAATGAAGATTATAATGATATTTTCACAAAAAATAGCAGTCTAAACCGTAAGTGTTAAAAATAGTCAAAAACTTAGGTAGGTGATCTTTCATCATGTCAAGCTCCCCCTTAAGATCTATCAGGAAAATGATGCACATATTTCAAGCTGTCGTAGAAGCTGCTCTTACCAAGCAATTTGGTGGACATCTATTGGAAAAGGAGGAGAGGAAGAACATGGTTTGACACCCCAGGTCCCAGACCCTTTTTTCCCTTCTTTTGTTTGGTTTTGGTTTTTTTAAACTGCAGCAGTGAACTAAATATCCCTGAGTCCATTCTCGCTTGCAGGTTTACAGCAGTGCTTGGGATGAACCCCTGAGCTGTTTGCACTTCCCAGTTTCATATCCAGAGGTGTGGGAGAAGGATTTCTACCTCCTGTCACAGCACTTCTGCCATTATTCAAATAAAAGCAGAGTTTATGACATCCTAAAGGCAAGGTCATCTTCCTGATGTTGCTGAGATAACAGCAGAAATTGGTCTGAAAACCTACGGTTTAAATATTTTTGACCTGTGTTTTCGTGTGTTATCCCCAAATGTTTTTCCTGGGGTTTTTGTTTGGTTGGTTTGGTGTTTATTTGTTTGTTTGTTTGTTTATTAAACACAAATGAAATTCCTAGGAGGGTTGCATTAACTTTTTTTCCCAGTATTTTAAAGGAGTTTGGGATGAAGGCACTCTACGATGATCTTTATGTTGGGAAGGCTGATAGAAATTATATTAAGAAGCCAAATTACAGGATACATGGCTACATTTATTGCAGCAAAGCCCTGGGAGGTGTCAGCATGGCTTTGGAAATTAAGCCTCAGAAATCAGCTGGCAGGTCTCTGAAGGGCTTGCTGAGCATTTGATCAAGGGAGATTCATGAATTTCATACTTGGATTTGCACTAAATTCTTCTGGAGGTCATTTGACAAAAACTCTCAAGGAAGCAAAAGTGCCCTGAATAAACCAGAAACTTACCGTGTGAATTGGAAAACTGGTGAAAGGATGGGAATGAAATGTCACTTTCAGAACGGAGAAATGGATTGCCAAGTCCCACAGGGATGTGTGCTGGGACCTAAGTTATTAAGATGATCTTGGAAGTTGGGGAAAAGAATGAGGTGGATGAGCTGGCTAATTAGCCAGGGCAGTGAAAAGGGGCAAGTGAAGAATTACAGGAAAAGATTCCAGTCTCTTGACTTGTTGGTGAAGTGGCAGATGAAAGTCAATGCAGATGAACATAAAGTAAAAAAAAAAAGGTCCTAATTATTCATAGCTAAGAATGAGTTTAAACTGCTTATTAAGTGCTCAGGAAAGAAATTGTGGAGCCTCTGTGGTCAGTTTCTTTGTGGTGTGTGGCCAAAAATGGTAACAGAATTTAAAGAGCACAGGATACACCAGGACACATTGCTGTGCTGCTTTCTACCTGCCTGGGGTACCTGTGTCCTCAGCTCCAGCTGGGAAGGTGCCGAGAGGGATGGGGAAGGTGCTCCAGCAACTGGAATTGGCTGCATGAGCAACGAGCCCATGAGTGGGAGTCTTCACCTGTGCAAGGAGGGGACCCACAGCCCTGTGACACCACGGCTGGTCCCACTTCCAGAGCATCAAGTGAAAGGAAGCAAACTATCTGAGACCCCAAAATAGCTTTTCACACAATGCATAATTAAATTCTGGAATTCACTGAGATTAGAGATTGTGGGTGCCAAAGGTTTGCATATGTTCAAAAATCAAACTGTGGATGCTTGTTAAGCACAAAGAAGTCCTGAGCCACAGACTGGGGCTGGGAGAGTTTAATAAGGGAATCATTTCACATACTTGTTCTTATTATTTTCTTTTTATTAAGAATCCTCTACTAGTTGTTATAGAACATGTTACAGGTGGACTTTTAATCCGAAGCCATATGTTCATGCTTAAAGGAAACAGAATTATTCTAGTTTCTATCTGAAGATTTGGCAAAAAAATCTGAGTTGAATTCTGTATTTTTCATTCACGTAACATATCAATGACCCCAAGAGATAGTAAAGTGTTTACTGAGTTAGAAGAGACAATATTAGGAAGCTTTTAATAATAATTTACATGTAGAAAGGTAAAAGTTTGGGAAATAAGCAAATTTCCTTCCCTGCATATGTCTTATTCTAGTTTGGAAGCAGTTCCCTGGGCTTACATTGTTTTACTGATAAACAAACAGGCTACAAAAAGTAGGAAAGTAATTTTTGGAACCTGTATTTACTTTCCTGGGGGAGATAGCTACTGCCTATCTCCTTTTCTTTTGGTAGTGTACTTAATACATGACCGTTTCATCTGTGATGTGTCAAAACCCTGTGTAAGGTACAAATATGAATGTTTTCAGATGTGACTTTTGTTTCTATGTATTTCAAGGTAACACCAACAGCTGTCCCTTAACCTGTCTTTCTAAAGAGAGTTAACTCCTCTGGCTGTGTGCCTTGACCGCCTCTTCCCCTCTGTCCTCCCCAACAGTGGCACGCAGCTGGTGACGTCGAGCGGGGACAGCACGGTGCGCATCTGGGAGCTGTCGAGGCGCGGCTGCCTCGCGAGCCTGGCGGGGCACGGCCGCGCCGTGCGGGACTGCAGCTGGCACAGCTCGGGGCACCTCGTGGGCTCTGCCTCCATGGACGGCACGGGCCGCATCTGGGATGTCGCCAGGTATGGGCACGGGGGAATGGGCACCTTCCTCAATGTGGTCCAGCCCCGTGGGGCAGCGATTGAGGGGCTCGCTTTGAGGACACAGCTGAATGAAAGGGAGGGCTGGAAAAAGCAGGCTGTGATGGGGTTTCCTGGGTAAAGGCTTTGCTGAAGAGAGAGGTAGGAAGGACCCAAGATAGTGCCAAAATAAAGGCAGTTGCTTTTGCTCGGCATCTCTTCTTCGGCGCTGTTGAGGGGTTTTAAGGGAAGAGCTTTGTGGGAGTTCAATGCATAACTTAAATAAGTAACAGACTAAAACTGTGAGTACGTTTTCTATATAGTATCTCTAGCTCCTAAGTATACAGCACACTCTAAGGTTTGCCATGTGGAAATACATATGTATATTTATATATATAATCACTATATATGTTTCAGCAAGGTCACTCCTGATTAATAATTCAACATATACCTTCTTTATTATCCAGGCAATGGCATTTTTATGCAGGTGCTTCTAGAATATTAGTATATTCCTGCTTACCAGTTAAGTACTAGTTCCTTGACTTTCTTCAGTTATATTCAATTTTGGTTAACTCTCACCTTAAAGAAATTGAGTGGATTTATTTTTTTCCAGACTATCTTCTAGACTCCTGAATTACTTGGGAGTGGTGTGACTGACACCACTGTACTGGACTAGGTCTGATTCTTAACTACTGAATTTTATCAGTCCACAGAGAAGTTTCCAATCTTACAGGTCTTTCTTACCCAGTCTTAATGGATTTTTCCATTTCCTCTTGGTCTTTTTCTTCTTTTGCATCTGAATGTTGGCATGTTGGCCACTGCAGGGTAGGAAACATCACTGAGAAAGCAAGGGAGAATTTCTTCCCTTCCTTTTCCCAAATCCATCGTAGTCTGCTGCAATTGCAGTGAGCCCTGAGTTGAGATTTTCCAAACTGTTGTAATTTGTCCAGACTTTTTGGAGAGCTGATTAAAACTCTGCCAGTATCAGATTCCCAGTCTTGCTTTAAAATTGAGAATTGAGGAAGCATTAAACACCATTCAAACTTTTTTTTTTCCAAATGGGATAACAAACCTATCCTTTTGTGAATTATTCCAGATTCTTTTGGCTGAGAGCAGTTACTTAAAAGCTTGAAACAAATATTCAGCTTTTACAGAATGTAGACAAACCATTTATAAAACACAGACAAACCATTTATAAAACACAGACAAAGTCTGGCAAAGTTCAAGACATCTGAGAAGTGAGTTTTATAATAGAAATTGTCAGCCAGTTCTGATAACAGATGATGCTTCCACCATTACTATCAGTAATAGGAATTAATGATCAGTGTTTTCCTTAGGAATGGAAACACCAGAAATGTAATATATTGTTGCCTCTTTTCTTAACCTGTTGTAGGAATTTAATGCCTTGATCATATTTTATGGCATATTTGTGACCTTTAAGAAATAAGGGCAGTAACAGCTTTAATTTTATGTCAGGATGGTTTTGAATTTGCATAGACAGAGGTTTTGTTTAGACATTTTTAAGTATCTTCTTTATGGAGGAGGCTTTTGTAGTCAGAGGAATCAAAGCAAACCTTCACCACCAACCCTTGCCTCCCCCTCACACTCATCACCAACTCTCATTTCTACCTCCAGTCTATCTGATCTGTGTTTTGCATTTGAAATTAAGGCAGTAAGAACACAGCCATGATGTGAAAGGCTAGTTGTCAGCACAGAATTATTGCAACCTGATGTCATGCAGAAATCTCAGTGGCAAAAGGCAGCAGGAGGTGGCAGGGAAACGTGGCAGAGTCTGATTGAAATAGGACTATTCAGAGCAGGGGAATAAAAGAGCCTCATTGATGAGCTTTCAGTCTGCTCTCAGTAAAAACCCACGTGTTGGGTTCCATTCCCTGAGCTCAGTCCAAAAGCCAGTGGAGTTCTGGTCTGTTGAGGTGAATGTGTAGGCTGTGCTGGAGGAGTGCACGTGGTGCATGCGCTTAGTGTGGAATGAGTGCAGTGGGACAGTGAGGGACTCCTGAAGAGCTTCTGAAAAGGGATTTGATGGCAAGCCGTGGCTGTTTCAGGCTGAAGACATCCTGCCTGAAGACCTGACTCCAGAACAGTCAGCTGCAACTGGGCCTTATGCCCCTGTTGGCTAATTCAGGTGACAGTCAGCCCGTGCAGAATACATGCAAGATCTGGAGATAAGGGCAAATGACTGACACATTAATGAGGCCAGCAGTGTCCACTGGCCTGTTAATTTGCTGGTGCTTACACATGGAGATGCTCTCCAACAGAACCTGCAGTGCCTTTTGGCTTGACAGTACTAAGGACCAGGCTGATCGGCTGAGTTTGGCAGCACTGCCCTGGCTGTGCCCGGGGTGTGCCCTGCAGGTTTGTTCTGTGCTGCAGCTCTCAGGCAGGGCTGCTGCCAGCTGTGCTGGGTGCCTGTGCAGCCTCCTGCAGGCTGGGGCTGTGCAGCACAGCAGGGAGGGGCACAGCCCTTCCACAAGGCTTTGTGTGCTTGCAAAGTCATTTTTCTTCCCCTCCCCACAGAGTATGTGCTTATCCAGTTGTCATCTCCAGTGTTCTCCCTCTCCAGGTGTCTGCCAGCTGACACAAGCTCTGAGCAGGCACACGGATAACATACTTGTGGGAGGATAATAATCAGTGATCACAGTTAATCTAGTGATTTTATTCTTTCCACTAACAAGGAATTAAGATTTCACAAATGAGAGCTGTCTTTCTTCCTTACTGTTACATAGCTGGAGGGATGCCTGCTTTCGTATTGAGTAGTGCTGGAAAGCAGCAGGTTGTAGGGGGAGAAAAGCAAGATGAATATCAAAGCTATCACTGCCACCTTTCTAAAAGAGCCATGTTGTAAATAAATGCTACAAATAAAAATGCATCCATTTCTGGAATGGGTGGCAGTTGTCTTTTTATTTCAGGCTCCAAAAAAAGCCCCTTTTATACATTAGAAACATGCTTTTCTATATATAAGCTTTGCTTTTGAAAAGTATGTATCATTCTCTTTAGTGGAAAACTTGGTATGAAGAAATTCAGGAGGCTATTTGCTATCTTTTAGCACCAAAACCCAGGATGCAACTTTCACAATCAGTGAATCTGCTATTGAAGTCCAAAGAATACACAATACAACATCTCTTAAATTGGAAAAGGTTGCCAACAGTTTTAATAAGTTATGTAGTTCTTTGCCAATGATAGAAAATTCTGCCTACTAAATATTTGAATTTTGTTTTCTTAGAAGGTGAAACTACTTCTGATTCTTTTATTATAATTTTCTTTTGCAATGGATAATATTCACAAATGTTTTTCTTTTGTATATGTTGAACGTTTCAATCACACATCAAGGCACAAATGGCACTCCTGCCAGGAGGGCAGTGTGAGGCAGCTTTGTAGTTAACCATGTTTTCCTCCTGGACAGCTCATGTGCCTTCTGTTTAAAGAGACAATCCGAGTGGGAGCACCAAACCAGCAAACAAGCCAACCTCCAGACACCTCCCTTCTTCCCTGAGGACACAGCACAGGCTGAGGCACAGCCCTGGCCCAGGTTACTGAAGGATGGGAGGGGGTCTGAGTTCTGCTGCTGGAATGTCTGCATGCTTCCTGCTGGGACAACTGGCCACAGTTAAAGGACATTAAAAGGAAAAGGGCATAACATTGGGGAGGGCAGGGCAGGGCAGGAGGATAACTGGAAAGCTACCTGAAGTACCTGCCATAGGTAGGAAAATTATAAAGAAACCCAAACAAAGCAGCCAAACAGAGACCTGTGGGTTCTCTTCAACGTTATCCCAGCTGCCTAGTGCTTGTGGGAATCCCTGAACCTGAAGCTGGGGAAGGAGAGGCAGAGGCTTCTCATTTGTGCAGGGGGTTTTATTCAGGACACAGCAGATGTACAGCCAGTCATGGCCATGGCTCAGCAGGCAGCTCCGGGGCTGTTTTCTCAGGCCGTAAATTCAGGGCTGTCAAAGTCATTTTGGCAGGATTAATTTCAATTATCCAGTGGTAAATATCATCAGAGATTTACAGCCTGATCTCTGATATGCAAATCAAGCTGAGCATCGTATATCTCATGTCAACACAGGCGGTGGTTTAGTTTTGCAAACATATGCTGTATACTGTATGTTAAATGCAAACATTGTTATTTATGCCTTGAGCCTGAGAAATCATTTGCAGCAAAGTCGGAACATTTAGAATGTTTTTCCCTCGCTGATCCATTATACAGTCATTAGAGCAGTTCTTCATTTCTGCCTAGCTCCTTTCAGCAGTGCAAACACAGGACATTAGGGCACAGAGAAAGGCAGTTGTGCTGTCCTGGAACAGACCCCAGCGTGAAGAAACGTGTGGGAAGTGGAGCTGTTGCTGCTCTCTGGGTGCTGCTCTATAATCCATCACTCCCTTGTTTTCCTCTTTATTTAACGTGGCAATTTTGGTGCAGCTCCCTGAAATTTCTCCCATAATCACATTATATTTTCAAATTCTACAATATGGATTGACGTCAATCTCCAGTCATTACGAGTGTCTGTTGGTGGATTTGTTCAGGTGCAAGTGTTAAATGGAACTGATCTGTCACGATCACTCTTAATTGTCCTGTACAACCCCTAAGACAACATCTTGTTAGTAAGGCATTACTGTATTCTCTTACCTATTTCAAAATATGCACAGAAATAATTCTTGACACCTGGGAATTTTCACTTCTTTACCTAAGTGTCAGATGTATATGACATTAAATCCTAGTTTATTCAAATCATTCCTTCTTTTTCTCTTAAGCCTCTACTGAAATTCCCAGCTCCTGTTGTAACTTCTCTCCACTTGGTAACTGCTGTTTATAGTTTTATTTCTTCTCATTAGAAGCCTTTTAATTTGGGGATATTTAGGGTTAGTGTATAGTTTGAGGAAGTCAAGCAGGGGTGGATTTGGTTTAATCAGAAGCCCCCCCTCAGCTATAGTTTTCCTTGGGATGATAACCATGCAGTGATGGTACTGTGTGTTTTCTTTAACACACATCTCAATCGTGTGTGGTGCAATGAAGTTTATTTTAAACTGCTGTTGTAGTTTGGGGTGGATTGCTTTTTGCTTTAGTCTCAATAAAGGAATTCTTTAATGTTGCTTGAGTTGCCAAGTGGACCAGTCAGACTCTGCCTTGTACCATCAGAGCAGTGTGAAAAGGCCCAGGTTTCAGCCTGGCTTCTTCTGGCATCCTTGGCATACATACTCTCTGTGCTGTTTCTCTTAGGCGGTGGACAGCTTTTAAATGAAATATTTGCTCTCAGATTTGTAGTTATTCTTCACCATGGTGCCAAAAGCACCCATCTCAGGATCCTGTAAAACCTCCTTTGAAGAAACTCACACCGATGGTCTGGGTTGAGAATGGAGCTATATTTTCACATTTTGAATGGGAATGAGGGTGTGCAGCCAGTCCTTGTCCAAATACCCCTTTTCAGGTGCCATTTGTCTGACTCACTTCTGAGTGGGACAGAAGCCACAAGCTCTTCTGGCCAGATACCACGTCTAATTGATTCCAGTAAAAGCGAAGCTAATCTTTTCAGAAAAGACAAATGTCCTCCAGGAAATTAGAAGGCAGGTAGAAGAACTCGGAGGAAATGTGGAAGGACCATCTTTGGGTAGTTTGTAATGTGTCTCCTGACAGCACAGCAGGAAATGCTTGCCATTTTGATAGAGGAGAATTCCCTTTGGAATCCTCTGAGGAGTGCTGGAGAGACAAGCTGCTATTAATCCCTCAGATCCCAGCGAGCCCTGTGCCCAAGTCTGCACATTAATAAGGATGCCACAGCTCCAGAACACATTTTTCAGGACCAGGAAAATCTAAAACCTAGTTGTTGTAATTCCCAGAGAGCCAATTGTAAAAATCAATTTGAAAATGCGAATTACCAGGGAAAAAATTATATCCAAAGCAGAGTTATTGAGTTAAGGGGAAAATAGAGCTGAATCTTTGCGTTACTGAAAAAGTGAAATCTTGAAGTGCAAACCTTTACAGGAAGTGTAGCTTGAACTCCACGCTGTAAACTGAAATTTTAATCACATTACAGAGTTGGTGGGAGACAACAGACATCAGTAATGAGAAATGTTAATATGGCCACGCATTTATATTCAAAAAAGTCAGACAAATCTTACCTAACTCCCATGGAATGTCTGAACTGGGCAAGTCGTACCATTATTTACTTTTGGAGAAACCAAACAAAGAGGTGAAGGGTTTTACTTGAGGCCAAAGGGTGAGTTACTGCTGAAGACATCAATAAACCCCCCCGTTCCTTGGGAACATTAAAAAAAAAGTCAAAATTGGTTGTCTTCAAATGTTCCTGCTGGGTGAGAAGAAAGAAAATCAGAATTGGATTTTCAGTAGTAGTAGGGATTCATGAGAAATAGATGTTTGTATGATTATTAATCACACTGTTGAACGTGGCAGGAGGTGTGTAGCCTCTGCTGAAATGTTTGTACTGGTAACCAGTGTGGCTTTTACTGGAACCACATGTGGCAATTTAGCCTGCACATAAGAAGCATATTTGAATTTCTTAGTGGTAAAAGCAATATTTTTTATTTTTTTTTATTTCTAAGAATATTATTGGGTTTTTTTTCCAAGAGCATTGAATAGACAGAAGTAGAAGTGCTTTGCTTTCTGGTTTCTGCTGCTGGTCTTGAACTGCACAGCACAGTTTTTGATTAATGGAGGGGGAGCAAAAAAACCAAGTTACTATTTTATTGTTTTAAAACTAAAGTGGTGAATGGAGCTGTTTTCTAAAAAGTCTGAGTTCTGCAGGTATTTCTAGTAGGCTTACCTGAACTTGGCAATAGTTACCCACAGGAGATTTCCACCTTCTTTTCTGGAAAGATAGTGGAGAAAGTTGCACTTGGTCTACATGAAAGGTTGTATCCTTTGCTTATCTCAGGAGTTTCCTTGTGCCCATTAACTCAGCATCCCATATGGCTTGGAAAAACATATTAGCTGCAGTTGGTGCTTTTTACGTGCCCTGTCAGCCCAGGGATGCACAGATTTCCTAAATTGTGTCTGCTTGGCTGAGAGATTCCTCTCACTGGCACAGGGTGTGATGGAGGAGAGTCAGGGCTTGGCTTTCTCCCTGTTTGACAACGTGCAAGCTGAATTCCTTGTCTTGTTTGCAGGTGTGCAGGTATTGCAACTGTGCCTTCTGCAGGATGTTATTCAGATCGTGACAGGCTGTTTCCACTGTCCTACAGTCAGGGTTCGAATGCAGGGCATCAGCACTGTGGACATTCAGCACAATTGAAGCCATAGGATAGTTGTCCACTCCATATCCAAGCTCATTATCCTCTTTCTCCTTCGGTTATGATCACTGATTACTGGCAGGCTTTTCTTTACCTAACCTGTTTTCCTAGCAATACTGTCTTACAGTATCTCAACCAAACCAGAAATGAATGGTACCAGCAGAGTAATTCATACGACAGTGAAAGCTGTCAGATGTTATTACAGAACTCAGGGAAGACAACAGTTCATTAAAATGATGTCTTTCCATCATCACAACCATATCCTGTCAGTAGCAGTTAGTGCAACTATTACACACACAGCCTGTGATCCATGTTAAAGTGCAGCACTGTTACCCAAAATCACGGTGTGCTGCAGCACAGGTAATTGCAGGTTGTTCCCCTGCTTGTATTCCCAGGAATTAACAAGAACAGCAATACATCTTACATTCATAAGCAGCACTACTCCGGCAGGCACAGCCACCTGAATGGTGAACTATTTTTAGCTGCTGCTGTCTTCTGGTTTGAAATTAAATTAATTGGTCATTTGATTTCAAAATAAAAGTCTGCTGTAATGGATGTCTTGATGCACATACATTCCTGTGGGTTGAATTCTTGTCCTCTGGCTCCAGGTTGTCTTCAGAGATGTGTGTGAGAGAGAGAAGCTTTGGGGGTTCGTTTTTCTTTTCTTTTTTCTTCCTTTTTGCAGTTTTTTCTAAAGGTTCAGACGTTACACAAAACCTTGTATTGCAATATTTTCCCTCTCCCAAAAGCTGTAGCTCTAGTTATCTGTCACTGTATCCTGTTAAAGCAAACTACATTCATCTTTGATTAATCTCAGCTGGAAAATGAATACAAGTCACATCTTAATCCTTAAACAATTACTTCTCACATACAAAAAATGTGCTCTGGGTCTCTTATTGAAGTTGGAAGACACTGAATCGTGTTTGTACCTCCTTAACACGTGAATGAATAGTTTCCAGCCCAGTAGTGGTTTTTTTCTCTGTGACAATTTTCAAAAACTTGGGGCTCATTCCTGTCCTAAATCTTAAGTTCCCCTAAGTGATTGGACCACATACATATATAATTTTCTTGGTACCCTCTGATGATTATTCTTTGAGACAGATCTCAGAATCTTCAGAGCAGACTTGGAGAGCTCTAAAGCCCATATCTACATGATACCAGTGGTTAAGTCTATGAACTATTTACACAGCCAAGGTAATGCTTCTCATGAAAATACAGGGATCTTCACCTTAATGGAGGTGAAGATCAAGATGTAGAAAACAAAAATGTTGGCAATTTCCCTTCTGCACTTCAATATTCAGCATAGGTTTTCTGATGTGAATTGAGACACATCCCACAGAAACCTTGTTCTAGGCTGACCAATATCTTTCCCAGCTAGGAATCAATTCACCATCTGCAAGCCAATTTTTATGCATCTATTTACTGAACTCAGAGCCTGCAAAGGCGTGTGTGTCTGTGGGAAACCTATTAAATATGTATTGGAATTATCCACTTGATGCAAAACCAATGAATTTCTTTATATTTTAGTGTCTCTTTCAAACCTATTTCTGTCACCAAAACAAACATTCTATATAATGGAGTCTTAATATTGAGACTGCAGTAAAAAGTCAACAAAATTTGTGAATTATTTAATACAGAGCAGACGGTCATGGAGCGTTTCTGTTGCATAAAGGGCATGTGAGTTGGCTGCACACTGTGAACATAGTTGAAGTTATACTTGAATCCCTTCTCTGAAATTCAAAGAAAAAACTAAAAATGCTGTATGTGATCTGCAATTTTAAAAGCCTTTTTTGTAGAATTTTTTCTTTTTTAATATCAGAGTTTGTTTCACAGTAATACAGATCTGAGCTCGCTGTGTTTGGAAGGTTAAGATGAAGATAAGGGTTTGAGGACACAGGATGCAACACTAGGTGTGAAGTTGGCAGCTGGCACTGCAGGTTGATGAAAACCTAATTCTAAGTGTGTCAACCTTTTAAGGGATCTGCATCAGGTTATCAGTCACAGCTTGACAGTACTTTGATTCCATATTCAGCACCTTCAGCAAGAGTGTAAAGTAAGCTTTGCTGAAGCAGCTGAAGGCTTTAGGAGACTTGCTTGATATATATTTATCAACATGATAAGAAGATGTCGCAGCTTTTAGAATTACAACGCTGGTATTAAAATCTTGGCAAGTACTGATATGTTGGTTATCAAATACACCAGTTGGGCTTTTGGGAGTGGAATCTGAGACCCTGATTACTGAGGTTCTCTTCAATACACTGTTCTATGTACTGAGAGGAGGGACAGCTTTGCCTTTGTGTGTAAGGTGAGCAGCTTTGGCACGTGCAAAAGTCTGGGGAGAAAATGAGGGTAAGATCACCCCACCTGAAGAGGTGGATATCCTTCCCTCTGCTTCTCTGACATGTCCGGTCCTCAGGGCAGTGGTTGCATTTTCCAGTCCCCCTGTAAAAACTGGCCCACTGTTAGGAATGAATTAGGTGTCCCAAACTGGTCTGCTTTTCTCTCTGACTGAAGCCAGATTCATTTCCAAAGGGCTGAGGTGCACACTTCTCAAATTCCTTTTGTTTTATTCTATATGTTGCAAATGGTTGGGTAATGTTTCTGTTAATGCTTGAGTAATTTGCTGATGAAATTAAAGTCTCTTAAATTAATTATGAAATAAAACAAAGGACTCTCTCCCCTTGAGATTTATGCTCAGATCTGTAAAAGGATGACACCAAAGCAGTAATCCTATATTTTGTGCATGTATTTCAAGTTAATCTTTTTCCGCTGGCAGTTGGCAAAGGGAAACCCAGCCCTTTTCCAGCTCTGGTTGGGGGGAGTGTGTAGCATAAAAATGGGTGGTGTATAATATAAAAATGGGCTTGTGAGAAAGCAGCAGCTCAGAGTGGTGGGAGGCATCCTTGGGAATTGTGCTCCTCACATTCCATGTCTGAGCGGCTCTCCTGCTGCAAACACCTTTGCAGTGCCCTGGTTTGCCACGCTGGTCTCAGCAAACCTGCACCTGTAGCTGCAGTCAGTAGGCCAGGCTTTTTATTCTTCCAGCTGCTGCTTGTTAGAAAACCCCGAATGATATTGTTTTGGTTGTGGCTCCGTGTTTAAGAGCACAGCAAATCCATTATTCATAATACCTTCCCAAGTTCACAAAGCCATTGAACAGTGCTGCATAACTCCTTAAAGCTGCCACCCACTCAAATCCATTTTATTTGGACAAATAAAGAAACTCGGCACTGAAGAAAACCAATTTGAAAACACACTGAAATTCATTTTCCTCACTTAAATATTAAAGTGCTTATATTTATGGCGTCTCAGCCTTGTTGTACTGTTTTCAAAAAGGATTTGCTCATTTAATAGGCCTAAAGAAGTTTCAGTAAATTTAAAAAGTGGAAAAAAATAAACCAATGTACGACAAGGCTAAGAGTGCATTTTCTGCAGTGAATCTGCATGCTGGAGATTCAACCCATCCATTAATACTGTGGGTAATTGCACACTCATTTCCCATGGCCAGCCCTGGCCCAGGCTCTCGTGGCTCTCTGCTCTATTGCAACTGGCTGTTCAGTCCAACAAAGAGTTCCATTGGAAAAAGAGCAAGGACTGAAGTTCCTGGATTGCAACAGAACAATAAACAAATGAGGAGGGGCCTTGAACATTCACTTGCCATTCTGTTTTTGAATCTCAGGCTGTAGGTTTTTCTTCATCTGACTTCTTTGATAAAGGCATTTTCTTTTCTCTATCAGAGAACAGTAAGACAGCTTCTGGTAGGACCCTTGGTGGTGTGTGGGGCTGGTGCCTTTGCATGGGATGCTCAGGAGCAGGGCTGGCAGAACTCCCTTGGCATGGCTCTGAACAGTAGGAGCCACCCCTGCTGCTTACAGGAGCCTTCCTGCAAATGGGTTGGCATCCAAGAGGGAAAAGAAAAATAAATTTAAAAAGACATATTAACAGTAAATTAAGAAGGTCGTGAAATTACATTATGAAGTGCTGGTACTGTTTCACTGCCCTGTATAGAATTTTGTCACTTTAAAGCTAGGCCAGCAAATGGGTTTGGAGGTAAACTAATGGTGGAGTTTGTTTGGAGGTTGGGGGGGAAAAGGTGAGTTTGTTGGGTTTGGTTTGTTTGGGGGGTTTTTTTGAGTGCTTATAGCTGACCTAAGTCAGTTTTATAAAAACTGTGTGGATATATTTTATTTATTCTGCTAGTCCCCTACGTAGTTCTTGTTCAGCTTTCCCCGTTTGTCAGTAGTTTTCCAACCGCTGATTTTTTGGTTTTGTTTCGAGGGAAGGCAAGAATTTTGTGTAGGAAGCAGTGCAGACCCAGGTGATCCATGGTGCAGTTTACTGTGGCTTGCAGCAGGCAGAAGCTGGAGAGAGCCATGTCTTGCTGCTCCCTTGTCAGCTGCTGCCTGGCAGTGGGGGAGCCACGGAACAGAGTCCTCGGCTCAGCAGAGGTGCCAGGGCTTTCATACACACCCAGAGCTGCATCTTCAAAAGGGCCTGAAGGGTTCAGTGAAATACAGTGCATTGGGCACACCGTCACTTTTGAGAATCCCATTATTTAGGCACCCAAAAGATTTGTGACTCTCAGACTCTGCGTTGCCAGGGAAGTTTGGAAATCCCACCCCAAAGAGGCAGATTTCTAGAGAATATGGTGTGATGGATCTCTGTGGCTTTGCAGGCTTTGGCAAGGTAGTTTAGGTTTGAGTGAGACAGGGGTAGTGTTGGTTTTTTAAAATGTGCTTTATATACTGTCACAGACTTAAAATCCTATAAAAAGCAATTATTTATGACATTGTCAGTACATTTTCAGAAGAAATAGATCAGATCAGCCTCACAGTAAGATACCAGGGTTCAACAGAAAATGTGCATTCCAGTATAGCACAGTGAGTTTATCTTGTCTTTTTGTGTAAAGATACTTCAAATTTGATTTTTCATTGTCACATTTCTCATTTTCCATGTTATGTCCCACCAGTCAGTAGTTGTGCATATAATGCCATATTCTTTAGTATGTGATCATGTAGAAGAGTGAAATAAATTATGAAAAGGAAGAGAATGAAAGAAATGACAAAGAAATCCTTCAGGATGGTTGAAATGCACAGTAAAGGGGATCTGAATGTTGAGTTTAGATGGCAATATCTTTATAGATGACAGTAGTTTATCTGAACAGCAAAAGCCTAAAACTGCACAATAACCTGTTTGAATAGAACTAGTTCTAACATAAGCATTAATACACACACACAAAATTAAATCACCTGACAGTGATCCATCAAAATACATGTATGCTGTTCCCTTTCAAAATCAACAGCAGTAACTCCTTGGAGGAAACGAGACATCTGGATTTCACTGTACAGGGTCAGCCCAAAAAGGCAGCAGTTTTACAGGTAAAGTTTTTTTTTTTGGGGGGTGGGAAGGAAAAAGACAAAATAATAAGATGATGGCAGCTCCATATTGACTGTGAAAACAGGACACGAGTTCAGTGCTGATGTCAGCTGATATGATAATTGAGGATAACCCACTGTCACCAGGGAGCGAGGCTTTGCTTATTTGGCTGCAGAACTGCTGAGCAGAAAACACGCTCGTACTCACTCTGCAGTGTTTAATGTCAGCTTAAATGGTTTAGATCTATTTTATTATTACTGAGATTGCTCTGATCTGATTATCTCGTACCCATGTGCCTTGAGGGGGTAGGAGATAATTGTTTAATAAAATAAGGCTATGGTTTTCAATAAATGATTTCTGGTGCTCCTGTCTTCACCGTCCCACAGAAAAATCCCTTCTGGAAATTTGGTTTGCAGAAACTGCTGAGCAAGGGTTAGAGTCAAAAAATAATGTGCCATGTACCTTTGTGACCCTCTGAGCACGGTGCTCCTTGACCGATGTCAGTGATTCTGGGGCAGGGGGTCCTGCTCCCGGTGTGGTGCAGGGGTGCCACAGGCATCTCAGAGAGGAGCACATCGTGTTCTAGCTCCTGTCTGAAGGACTGAAGGGCATGGTACCCAGTCACTGTGAAATACAGGAGCTGACCCTGCAGGGGATTGCTTCAGGGTTTGCCTCTCTGAGAGCCAGGACCACTGGGCTGCAAAAAGCTGCTTCTTCAGCTGACAGGGTTTGTTTCCTGTGTGTGGACAGACTTGATGGGAAAGTTAGAAAGTCATAGCCATGAGGGGATGGTTTAACACGTGGGTGTTGAGTCCCTGAGGCTGAGGGAAGGACCAAACGTGGGCTTTGAACCGTGGTGGAGGAATGTCAGGTGTGTGCTCAGGGTGGGCAGCAGTGCAGCTGCTGGGGGGTCCAGATCCCGGTGTGTGTGTTACAGATGTTCTGGGAACGCCCCCCAATCCGAGTTCTGAGAGTAGTGTTAACAAATTTACTGTTTCTGGCTGAGAGGATTACCCAGTAAGTCATGATAAAAGTTCTTGGGATCATGCCTAGACATTGCTCTTTTCCACAGATTTACAAGCAAGACTTTGTCATGGACTTGGTCTGTGTTTGACCAAGATGGTCCTCAAAAAGGGCGCTCAAGATCTACATTTTGCATATAAATGCCTGAATTTCTTCCGGCTCCATGACATTCAAAGTCCTTTTGTTGACCTAATTCTAACCTTGGGAAAACATTATCCTTTTCAAATGAAAAATAATGCAAATTTGAAGCATATAAAAATGCATCTCGCCTCTGAAAAATTTCGATGGTAAGTAGCAGGCTTCTGTTCAAGCTGAAGTAGCTGAAATAAATTACCAAAATTGATTTAGAGCCCAATTTCCATGGAAAGCGAGCTTTTGCAGCAGCTGTTGCCATGAGCTGAAAAATGCCCTGCGCTGCCAACAATTAGGTGTTGACTAGTGAGATTCTAAAGATACCTTGACAAGGTACAGGGTTCAACAGAGCCTATGTGGGAAAAGGGAATGAGGAGCATATTGCAGTGGGGTGTGAAAATGTGTGCTCTGTTGCAGAGCTCCAGAGCAGCTCCACGTGCAAACAGGGCTGTTTCAATGCTGGATGGTCACTTGTGGTGTCTCTGGCCAGCTGTGGAAGTACTGAGGGCTGTTGCTATTCTGAGGCTGAGTTTGGCAAAGTGATGGATCTTCTGGTCTTGGTTCAGCAGGACATTTGAGAAAATCTTTGCATTTAAAGAGGAGCTTCATTCCAGTCACATCTTTAAAGGATTCTGCAATGTCACTGTATTGCTATAGAAATCTGCCTGATCTTGTCATTGTGGATACTGCTCTTCCCATCCAGTGACACTTATTTTGGGTGCAGACTGTGATTAGGTTGGTGTAATTATATCAATATAAAATCATTCTGCTAACGGGGAAAGTTAGAGCAAAAAGACCATAAGCCATTCTTAAGTAGAGATTTTATGTCTTATTGTTTTATCTTTCCTTTTAAAAAAATTAAGCTTCACACCAAAACCCCTTTATATGGAGTCAGAAAATAATACAAAGAATACTTCGTACACAACAGTTTGTTTGTTCACAGAAATGTAAGACATTAGAAGGCTAAATCTTCAGATTTGTTATTCACGTTTCAAGCCAATAAAAAGGGGGAGAGATTATCGACAGTTTTCACACCTTTTAATGAAAACCTAAGCCGAATATTATTAATTCAGTAATTTGTGCTTTTCACGCATAAAACATAAAGCTATTGTCAATCATATTTATTATTCTCAGTGTTTGTCAAAATTGATTCTGGGTTGGAGTGGTATTTGAATCATTCCAACAACAAAAGGTAATTGATTATATTTCTTTTTTGCCCACCGAGAAGAATCTTTTGTCCTGTAAAACCCAACCCAGCACCGTCTGGGTGCACTTTATGCAGAAACTTCCAGCTGGCTCAATACCTGTGAGTAGAAAATACAGGTTCTCAGGATTTCCCAGGCTGGCACGAAAACCTTGTCTTTGTGCTTCTTGTGTCCCAGGGTGTTTGGCCCTCGGTGCCCCTGTCCGTGCACTGCTCAGGGTGCCACTGGCAGTGGCAGCTTCCTGAGGCTCAGGAAACCCCAGCACTGGTTGGGCAGCCCAGCAGAGCCCTGCCAGGAGAAGCAGCACACTGCTGTAATTGGCTGCTTTGCCAGTAGTGCATCTTCTGGCACATAAATGACAAGGGCTTGAGGCACAGAAGTGTTTGAATCCCAGCGGTGAGGCAGGGGGTTTTGCACCCTCTTTCTCCTGCATTCACAGAATGCACTTTGCCAGGGCTGGGATTATTTAGCTGTTATCTAATTTCACCACAGAATAGAAGCCTGACCGGAGCATTGCTTTCTGCTGGTTAATTAGAAATTTATTAGGGGAATTTTGTCCAAACGTCCCTCACTATTAGACTTCACTGAATCGGAAGTTCAAGCTATCAGACTTCATTTAATGTAATGCATTGCCCTCTTTTTTGTTCTGCATGTGCTTTTTTTTCTGTATTTTTTGTTCTCAGGTGCATTCAATTTTCCCTTTCAATGTATTATTTGCCAAAGAGGCTGTTTCAAGTTATAGAAATAGGACGAAGTAATTTTTAGAACAGCAAAATATGTAAGGAGGCAAGGTCCCTGGAGATGAAATAAATTTCCAACAGAAGAAAATAGCTTTCCTGTTGTGTTTGGGTGTTGCTGTTGACAGAGTGGCTTGTTAACAGCACACAGATGAGTCAGTGGCAGTGAGGCTGTGCCACCACTGTGGAGGGGATGCCAGGGAATAGGAGAGTTTGGCGTGGGAGGAGAGGTTTGCACAAGCTTGTGGGCACACTGATGGACTTGCTCTTGGCCCACGTCCCTGCTGTAGGCAGAGTTTAACACTCCTGTGGTGCCTGCAAGACTGAACCCCAAAATGCATGGGACTGGGTTGGGCTGGGGAGGGCTCAGCGTGCTCAGAGCTTGTCAGAGGACAGCCACTCCTCTAGAGTGTTGCTAGAAGTGGGAGCCTGCAATGTGTTGGACAAATTTGGGTTTCCCAAAGGAGCAGAGGCATCCTGTGTGAGCACAAAGCCTGGCTGCTCACCCCCTGCATCTCTGTATCTTTATTCCTGCCTTCAGCAGCTGCTGAAGCAGGGCTGGTGATGGTTTCTTGAGCCTTTATAAATTGGTATTAAGGGAAAGCTGCCATGCTCAGTTTGGCCCCCGAAAAGTAAGGGGGAAAGAACATTGCTAGATCTCAGAGAAGAAATCTGCACTCTGAAAAATAAAGTGCTGCAGCCTGTCAAAACTTACCAAACAAGAAAAAAATGTAACTGTTGGCATTTACTTACATTCTTTTCATTAAAAGACTTCATTTGAGCTATTTCAGAACCGCTGTGTTCTAACAGTAGCACTCCTAAGGTCTCATTTTCTTCAAGGAGGTCTAAAGAAAGGATGTAACAGGATTTTATTGCAGACTTACAAACTTGCTGAGTCAGATGAGTAAAGTTTGCTTATATATCTAGAAAATACTAATGAAACATTTCTATCAAGTTTGGGGTTTTTATTTCCTTGGCTGAGCCCTCCCAGTTGGGAAGCCTTTGCTTTGTTTTTGGCAGAAGGAGGAGGAGAAGGACAGAGGAAGGGGAAGAACTGCACCCTTGAACTTCAGCAGTTACGTTTGTGCCACTTCAGGGATCAGTTTCCTTTTACATGCTCGATTTACTGTGCACCAGACCAAAAGTGTGAGCTGTCAGGCTCCTGCAGGGATAAACCTGTATCAAATCCTGCTCCTGCTGCCATCAGTGGCAAACCTTGTGTTGCCTCCAGTGGGAGTGGGACTCACACCACTCCTGTGAGCAGGCAGCCCTGCCCGGCCCAGCCCAAAGCAGCCTCTGGGAGAAGGGATGGCAGGAAGGTTTAATACATAACCCTGCTTCTGCTCACTGTGAATTTAAAAATTCTAACAATTAAAATTGCCTGAAAGCAGCAGTATAAAGCGATTTCACCTGATTGAATAACTCGGGAGTGACTGCAGACTGATCCTTGCTAGAGAAACCCTGACTTACAGCTGCTCTTAAATGGGGACCTTGTTCTGCAGATTCCAGAGATTAAAATGTTCCACCAGTGCTGATTATGAAGATAACACAGAAAAGAATTAAATTTGTATTTTCTTCCTAAACATTTCTAAGAAATGTTTGTAATGTCACTAAAATAGTAGTAACATCTCCTTCAGCACTGCATTTTCCAAGTGTCAAACACTGGTCTGAAAGAGGACACAAATGAATGCTCACTATTTGAAGAGAGCTCCATTTTATTGAAGATAAGTAATAGCTGAACAAAGTGTTTCGTATTGACACAATCATACTGTCATGTATCTTTTTAGAGACAAATGTACTTTTTAGAGGAAGTGTCCTCACATGTCAGTGTCTTAGAAAATGTGTTACATTTAGTGAAATAATGGTTCAAGGAAAAAAAAATCACTGTCATAAATGATGGTGGGCACTTTTTACTGAAATACTGGTAGTTTTACATTCTTGACATGAATAATTGGATGTGTCATATGTGAAGCTACCTAGAAATAAAATAGAGGTCATAAAATGTAAAGACATGATAGGATGCATTTATAACAGCATAAACCAAACTGGCATTTTAATGTCTTAAGCCAGCCCATTTGCTATACTTGGCCATTGATCTTGGCTGGGGAAGTTCTATGCCTAATTTAAACCCATTTTGGAGATAAAGCCATGTAATGGGAAAGTGATAGGATTTGGTTTTGTTAAAAATACTCTCCCTTTAACTGTTACGATTATATCACAATAACAGGGTTGGAGACAGGTTGTGGTGTGTCCTCAAAAAAACTTCCTCAGAAATGTTGTGTCCACCTTCATCACAGGTGACCTTCAGGTGTCACTTCCCGTGACAATTTCCCTGCTGGAGATTGCAGCTCACACAGAAGAATGTCATTCAACAGACATGAGAGAGTTTAGTTTAGTGTTTGTTCCATGGGATGATTTGAGAGAGCAGTTGTTGGGAGAGATGGAACAGTTTGGGAGTGCCTGTGCATTTAATGAATTCCTCTGGAAGGCATGTAAAAAGGTGGTTGGTAGAGGCAGTGACTCCAAAGAACATGCTTAAAATCTCATTAATTTCGATTGGCTGTATAGGTACTTTTAATTACCATGCTTGAACTGAGATTTAATATGGCACAGCAATAAAAGAAGTAATTATGACTACCTAACTAATCACTGAAATGGCATCAGCCTCCACTCCCCCAATTTTTCCAATAAAGCTGAACACACAAACCACATGCTTTAAAAAAAAAAAAAAAAAAGGAAAAAGAAAGAAAAAAAAATCAGGAAAGCAGGCAGAGCTCCTCCTGATTTCGTAGGTCTGTCAGCATGTGTGTGTTGGATGTGAGTGGGTTTTTTAAACACTTTTAAATGGCAAGAGAATTGGCCACGTGTGGTCTGGCTCGTGGCTCTGGAAAGGCGTGCTGACCTGGGCAGGTTGGACCCTGTGTGCCCTGAGCAATGAATGGAGCAGGAGCTCTGGAAAGTTCCCATGGGGATGTGCCAGCTTGATGTCCTTGGGGAGCTTCAGCTGCTCTGAGCAGCTGGGAAGGTGGGCAGGGCAAGAGGAGTCTGCCCACTATCTGTATTTTCTTTTCAATTACCGTGCAGCTGATGGAATATGGAACTGGTGCATTTTTTGGCTGCTGTTGTACATTAGAGGCAGCAGCCTGGTAATATTCTGCAGAGTCTGATGTAAGTGGAAATGTTTCCTATCTTCTGTTTTCAATGCAGTTTTACTGAAAGCCCTTTGGAATTTGAATGAACCATTCTGGGATGTGATTTTCAAAAGAGAAGTCTCTGAAAACTGAGCAAGTGAAATTTTCCCATCACTGTTGAGCTAGTGATATCAATAATGGAGTGATGAATTGAAAGGCCAGCATTCATGGAATAGCTGTGCTTCCTTATAAGTATCTGTCCATGTTTGAAACTCTTAAGAAAATTCCAAACCTGGTGAGGTAGAATGAAGGCTGATTTACTGGTGGGCATCATTAACTTACCTGGATTTAAGGAAAGGAATTAACTTTGGAGAGAAAAAGAGAATATCGAGGATAATTAGTCATGAGCCAAGAAAATGTGGTGCTAACTGATGTTTTGTTTTGCAAAAGTAGTAATAACACAGGTGAGAGATGAGGGTTGGAATTGGCATCTGGGGTGAGGTTCAGAACACAATCTGCAAAATACTGAACTGCTGAGCAATAGTTTTAATGTGGCATCATTTATTCAGGACCTCTTTGTCACTAGATATGGGCAACAAGAATTGTGCAAATGCCTAAGCTGCTATTCATAGGTGATTCCCCCTGTCCTCTGAACTGGAATGTTCAGAGATGGGGAGGTTCATGTCCATAAGACTGTGTGTTCACAATGGAAAAAAACCCTTAGATAGTGAATGTTGCTGCAGATTTATTCTAATGTAGATAAACTTGAACCACTGGGTAGAAACGAGCTCCCATGAAAAACGGGGTGATGCTCTACCCTTCCTATCAACTTCTTTCTTTGTGGGAAAAGAGCATCTAAATAAACTGCTGGCCTTTCCGACCAGGAGATAGGTGGTGTTCAAAACAGCCTTGCTGAAATTATATTTCAGCTGGAAGGAAAGATGAGTTTATTTTCTGTAGCAGTTGGAGGAAGGTTCTTAGAATATTCAGTCAGTCAGTTAGCAGAGTGGTAAATTAAATCTTGAGAGCCAGAGCTCGCTCATCCCCACACAGTGAGAGGGAAGTGGCGAGGAGGGGCAGGAGCTACCTCTGCTCTGGCCTTTATGTTCTTGATGGAAAAGTGCAAATCATTTCCTTCCCTTCTGCGGCTGTCATGGTCCATCACTTTAGTCCATTGTCACCTTGCTAAGGGATTCTGAATGGGCCTTCCTGCTTTGGCACCTAATTAATCTCCCCCGAGCCTGTTCTTGCAGCCTGGGATGGTCCATATCTTATGTCAGTGCCTCACAAACAAAATGTTATTTTCCTTTGCCCTCCTTCCTTTTGCTGTGCTCTTTCACCCCACGCCCTCTCAAGCAGGTTCAAGCTGCTGTTGTCCCCCAGCCTTTGTAGAGGACATCCAAATGCCCTTTTATTACAGGAAAATATCCCCTTTCGTTCTAGTGGAACACTGTCACCCCGTGGTATGGAAAGTTGTCTGCTTTCAAAACTAGGCAGTGCCCACAAAAATACACAGCAGGGTTTTCCTTGTCAGCAACTGCTCAGCAACTCAGAGCCTTTACAGTGTAACAGGCAGGCAGGAAATCACTGGGCACCTTTGAAAAATGGCTTATCTATGCAAAAATAAAAGTGTAAGATCTGAGATGAAAAAAGCATATTCTCTGGTGGAAAACATTGCCATGAGACTGTGAAACAAAAAAATTTACTTTATTGGAGTTACTTTATTGTCATATATCAAGTGATCATGAATATCAGATATCTTGTGCACCGAGCACTAACAGCTACAATACTTTATGACTAGTTTAAAATGAGTCCTTGTGATAAAATAACACATGTAGGCTATATAACAGATAACACTGGATAGTATAATGTATTATCTATAATGGAAAAACATAGATTCTGTGAAATTATACCAGTGAAATCTAATACTTCTTGGAAATCTATTTCCTGGATAATATTTCTACTCAGGAGCTGCTTATCTCCCTTCTGGCCTCCCTCCTGTGGGGACAGGCTGGGTGTTCAGCTCAGCACAGCGTGTGCTCCCAGTCTGGGAAGTGGAAAGGCACTAAAATAGGCCTGAGAGGTCACTGGGTTAGCCCAGTGGTCAGGGTGGTGTCCATCCCAACCTTGCAGCTCTCCTGGCCTGCACCTGCTCTGCACAAACATCCTCTGTGCTCTTCATGCAGCCCCTGCAAGGGCTCTGAGAGTCTTCTGCTGACACACAGGCAGGAAAAAAAGGAGGGAAAAATCACAACTTTAATTCCCCCCTTCTGACAGCTTCCTTAATAAATTTTGTAAGAAATTTCTCTGTTAAGAGCCACCCAGTAATCTAATTTGCAAGCCCCAATGATATATTCAGCAGCCAGCTCAGGGGAGGTGTGTTTCTACTGTCAGAATCACATGAGCAGGGAATAAAATTCTGAGCTCTCACTGAAAGCTGCAGTGATTTACGAGGAGTTGTTGGCTTTAATTTTTTCATACTATTTTTGACTCAGCTGAACAAAGAGGATAGAACTGCTACTGCCTTCACATGGATTAGTTTTTCGACAGTATGCTCACCTACCTGTATGTTTTCATAAGATACAACAGTACAGACACTGCACATTTATTTTGACGTGTATCAGCGTGGGCAACTCCTGTGTGCAGCCATAATGGGTGATTAATACCAGTTCATTTCAACTGCCTCCCCCCTTGGCATATTCCTGTAGGAGTTCAGCCTTTGCTGTTCTCTTCAGTTGAAATAATCCCAGATTTGTTTGTTACCTTCTGAGTTGTCCTGGTGAGGCATCCTTGGGCTCTTCCTTTCCTCCTGGACTCCAGTTTAAGGAACGTTTCTGCTCTGGAGTGTACACAGAAAACAAAGCAAAACTCAAAATATCACATTGTGGTTGTGTCTCTGTTCCTTACAATGGGATTGTGTTCCATCTGTATCAGGTTCATACCCTCGACTGAGAAGGATCAATAGTGTCTCAGAAATTAACTCATTAAAAGAATAAAACCCCACAAAACAAAAAGGTAAGAAAGCAAACAAAAAGCTCTAGGCTGTTACTGCATGGCTGCTGGTCTTGGAGAAGTGCAGTAGTTGGGTGTCTTCAGCCTTGCAAGAACTTTCAGAACCATTTCACAGAGTAATTCCATCTGAGCTCTCGATGAATACCTTGATTCTGGGGGAACACCTCTGTTCCCTCACATCTGCTTTATGGCTACTGGTGTGGTTGATCCAGGGTAAGAGAGCTCTTGTTCAGGGGAAAGGGCTCTTGGGTGTCCTCCCAGGCATCACTCTGTTTCTGCAAGCCCTTCTGAAGACCTTGAGAGAAAAACAGGGTTGCCAGCACTCTCTGTCTTTCTCCAAGGTGCTCATTGGCACAGTCCAGTAGATTTCTCAGAGCCTTTGTAAGCAAGAAGGAACACGACACCTTTGGAAGGGAAATGGCACTGTGCCTATCCTACCTTTTCATCTCTGTTCCCTTGGAATCCTACACCAGCAAGGTTTTTGAGGATGCCCCCAGGAAACATCAAGTGGTGCTTTCATTGTGGCTCCTTAGGATTCAGTCTTTTAAAACCTGCTTCTCTGTTTCTTTTGACCTTCCACTACAGCCTTCATTCGTGGGAAGCAAACACCAGCTGACTGGGTTTTGTAGTTGTCTCTGTGCTGTAGTGCTTGGGTGATGAGTAGCTGTCAGTGTTCCGTTTATGTGGAGAGATGCATGAAATGTGTTACTCATTTACCTACACTTGTCTCTTGTTCTTGTCCCCCCTGAATGGCACCTGCTGCATTTCTGTTGTTTTCTTTTGCAGTGAGAAATGCCGACACACGTTGCGTGGCCACAAAGCTTCGGTCAATAGCATTGAGTTCCTTCCCTTCTCCAACACTGTTCTCACGAGCTCTGCAGACAAGACTTTATCTCTCTGGGACTGCAGGACGGTAAGTAGGCTTTTCCTTGGTCTCTCCTGACTTCAGGCAAAGTGGAGATGTGTATGGTGTAAGAAATACGGAAGCCAGGGCAAAATCAAAACAGAAAGGAAGGGTGGTGTGGCAATAGAATGTTCACTAACACAGCTATTACATTCTGACCCAAAAAATCAACATAAAACACTTCTTTGGCATCTGAAATGATGGAGTCATCCCGGTGAAACAAATGGACATGCCCCAAGATCACCCGGCAAACAGCTGGATTAGGTGGTGCTGGATTTAGCAGCTGATGGTCTGGGTCTGCAGGACTGCAGTGCAGCACACTGTGCTCTGTCAGGTCAGCAAACAGAGCAGCTCAGGGTCAGTGTTGTTGGGTTTCTCACAGCTTCTTTTGTCAGCTTGCTACCAAAAGTCCTGGCATGTGCTTTAAGTCACATCCAAGGGAAATGAGGGGGAAAGCGCCATAGGAGAAACACAAGCTGCATGAAGTCTAATCTATTCTTCCTCTAGAAGGGCTCTGCCTCCCTGCCCCCACAGCTGTCTGCTGGTCCCACATGGAATATGTATTATTTTCTCCATGGTACACCCCTGCAGGTAGTGACAGCAACTCTGCCTCTCTTCCTCTCTTCTTCTCCACCTTCATTCTTCGGTGTAGTAGTAAATGGATCGAGTGCATTGCAGAGTGGGTTTGTCTCTGCTGCTTTGCAAACCAAATCAGCAGCTCTGTTCAAGTAGAATAGAGAACAAGGCAAGAGGAAGTTTTTTCCTGTTTCATCAGAAAATGTAGTAATTACTGCTGCAGTTGTGGTTTTTCTCACTGGGCAACTTTTGAAATTCTCAGATTGTTCCTTCAGTTGGTATTACGGTCGCTTTGCACTTCCCAACCAGTGTAAAGGTACAAGATTCCAGTCCAGAATAGAGAAGGTTGTATTCCTGGAGGGGATTTGAGAGGAAATAGGCAAAGACCTATTGCTGTGTATAAATAGACGCTGTCACCAGATCTGGGCAAACACAGGATAAGAAAAACTGCCATGAAAACAACAGTGAAAGGCCACGAAAATGAGATGCTCATTAGGCAATTTCTATTTATGGCTCATAGAAACAGACTGAATAGAAAGTCGTTTAATAGTAATAATAATAGTCCTGGGCAAAAGCACAATGAGTTAAAAGGAAAGCTAGTCAAGACTCATTATTCTTAAACACATTGGTTTGTAAGGATATTTGGAATCCAAATATGAATAATTCAAAAAGAGGGAAAAAATTATTGAAATACAAATGAAAATGAAATGCGTAGTGGAAAAATAGATTTCTGCTTTGTTTTGTTTTCAATAAATTCTGCAAGGAATTTTGTCTTGCCTATGTCTCAGCAATCTCCTGCTCATAGCAAATTAACAGGGTCAGCAAAGAGTTTGCCTTTGATAAACTCAGGGAAAAGCCCTGCTCTGTATTTGCTCACCAGTATTATTTTTCAGCTTTGGGTAATTTTGCTAAGGTAGGAAGGACCTTTTGTGAAAAGAAATTATTACATATGGCATTTTGTTGTGTGTTTATTCTGTTGAATTTTTTCCCCTGTTCAGAGGGAAGTCTTACAGATTTAGGGTATGTGCCCACAATAAAACACCACGTGAAGTGGTGAAGTCACTGTGAAGATGCCATGTTCCTCCAAATGCTGAACAGTATTAAATGTTCCCTCCAGAAAGAAGATGAGTTATTTTCTCCCATTAATTCAGAAGAGAATATTTTCTCACCTCTGTGAGATCAATTAGCATTAAGGAGTACATTTAAGATAATTTTAATGAAACGTGAAAACCATACTCTGGTTTGTTTTCTCATAAATTAGATTCCTATTACTAATCACATCTTGCTCTTCAATCATTAAGTTTAGGCAGCTCTTTATTATTAAAGATAATGGATACAGAGAACTGTAAGTCAAAGCAGTGGAAGTTGAATGGACAATGAGCTCTGCATTTGGGGCAGAATGGAACATAAATCTTTGTAATTACTAAGCTGAAGCTGTAATGCAGCCTGCAGACTTTGGAAATGCGAGGAGTGATTTTTTCCTCTTTTTTGTCTTTCTGACTAACATAGAGTAAGATCTAGCAGTTAAAAATATCTACGGCACATTGGCTGTAATTTTAAACCTAAGATATATGGTGCCTATAGGGAAATGGACACACAGAAGGATGACTAGTACTTGGATGATTATGGCTCTTTCCAAACATTCTGGGAGAATTACGAGTTTGGTGTTGGATTTGGATGGGAACCATCCTCGTGCTGTGCCAGCCGTGCAGGGGATGAGATGTACGAGACCGAGGCTGCAATTCACTCCTAGGAATTCCTTGCCAGTAAAGCTGATGGCTCTCGTGCCAAGATAAGCTGTGGAATTTATTCCTCTTTCTGCCAGTTTCATAGAAAGACAAGCATATCCTGGCTCTTCCCCAGGATATTTTCTCGCTGACACATCAGAATAAGCATCTCTACTCATGAATTGCAAAGTGTGCCCAATGATAAATGTGAGAGGTGCAAGGGAGCGTGTGACCCCCAGAGCATGGGCTCACCTGCCCCAGTTAATTCTCCTCGTGATGAGCTGCCTGCCACTCATCTGCATCTCCCACAGTCTGGGGAGGAACTTCTTGGGGCTGGTCAGATTTGGCTGGATAGCATTTAAGCCAAGCTGCATCTTTCTGAGACAGATAAAATACCAAATATTTGTACACTTAAATAATTAAATAGACGTGGAAAAAGTACGCACATTTTTCATTCTACATGTTTGAAACTTATTGATTTAGTAGCTGTCTCATCTGCTTTCTGATTTTTGAAATGTCAGGTTCTGTAGCTGGGTATTTAATTTCTGAAGTGTGGAGAGGCTGTCGTTTCCAAGGCAGTGATGCCCTAAGGAGTGTGTCTGAGCAGGGCTGGGGTGTGCACAGACCAGAGAGCCCCACTCCCACCCGGGACACTGTTCTTGGGAGCAACGTTCAGCACACGCACAGCTCTGTAAAAACTTAGTCATGCAATGCTCTTCTTCTATTTGATTCTGGGAAATACTAAGCATTTGGTGTATTGTTTGATATTTTTTGTCCATTTTGGTCTCTACTGGTCACTGATATTCAGTTTTACTATTTTAATTATCCAGGATATATTTCTGACTTCAGGCAGTGTAGCTCAGTGATTTAAGACGAGCCCTATTTTTGTGTGTTTCTCTTGCAGAAGGTTTCTGTGTAACACAAATAAAAGGGTCCCATTCCCACCCCACTATCAAACTCATATCCCTGACATGCAGACAGGAAGGGGACCAAGGATGTCAGCTTTTTACTGTTTGGGTCAAAGATGACTTGAACTGGGGTAAGACAGTGCAGCAGAACAGTGACCAGATACGACTTCTGGCTCTGAGCAACAGATTTTGTCCTTGAGAGTAATTTGTGGTCAGAACAGCTGAATCGAGACCTAGAAGCACCAAGGTAGTGTGGTCCTTGATGAATAATGCAGGCACCAATCTCAGAGGAAAAATTAAAAAGAGTGGAATTGTCCCAAATCCTGCCTGAACAGCCCCAAACAGCTCCCCGTAATAGCTCCCTGTCATTGATCCAGAGCCTGGCTGTGGCCATTCCACTCCTCAAAGGCTGCTGTGAAGGTTCCCCCTGCCCCAAAGTGAGGGAGTGGAAACCCAGGCAGAGCCTCTCAGGCTCCTGCAGGGCTGGGTAGGAACTGGTCCTCTCTATCCTCTGGAAATGGGTCCTGAGTGTGGGGCAGCCACACTTTGAACAGCAGTGCTGGCTGGACCTTCAGGGCTACCTTGCACTCAGAGAGAGACATCAGGAAGAAGTAGTGAAAGGAGGGAGAGGCAGCTGGATGCTTCATTAGGGCAGAGTTTTGTCTTCAGATGTGGCATTGGATTAAAAAGGTTCTTACGTACAGCCATTTTTAAAGCATTATTTCCTAATAAATTGAGGCTTCTGCACTCACAACGTGCTTATCATTTTTTTGCTGATGGCTCTTGAATATTAGCCAAGGGTTGAGAGAGTTTCCATGCAATAAGGTCTCTGGGCAACAGCAGCGAACCCTAAAGAATGCCCCACCTGGTAGAAGAGGCCACAGCAACCCCTCACCCCTGTTCTCTGGGCTGTCACAGCTGAGATACTGCCTGGGGCTCTGCTTTCTTGGCTTCTCATTCTACCCCACACACTTACAGACCCTGGAACAATCTGTCTGTGCGTCCAAAGAAATAGCACAATAAATCCCAGGCATTTGGGATGGTGTAATTTGCATTCCTGCAGTTTGCAAAAGGGCTCTGACTGCAGGCCCAGAGATCATTTAAGGACAGTGGCTATTTCAGAGGGCTCTCACACTGTGTCCTACCAGAGGATGAATAAATACGTGGGCACGGCCCATTTGGAGCTGTCAGCTGAGCTTGCCAGCTGTGGTGCAGCATTTTAATGATGAGCACTTGGCTGCCTCTGTGCTTCATATGGATGGAGAATAATTACACCAATGCTGACCTAAGTTGCAGTGCTGCAGTCGCATCCTTCTCAGCACAGCCCATCTTCTCCCTCCATGTGGTGTCTTTGGTGTGGGACAGCCTTGCTGTGGTTCCTGCTGTGACTTGGTAGTGCCTGAGAGTTGGTTAACTCGGGATTAAAACCATTGGAATTGTTCCAAACCAGGCATTTCCATAGATGGCCTTTTTTTTAAATTTTCTTCTAATGAAATTATCTTTTAGACCACTTATTTTTTAGTGTTGATTTTGTCACTTGTAAAGTAGTAATGCCCTGAAATATCTGGTTCTATTTTTGTTTCTTCCAGCAAAATACAAATGATCTTTTAGACAACTTGTTTTTCCACATGGGTTTTGGCATAATGTTTTTGTCGGTAGATTTAAGGCTGTGGGAACACCCAGATCTTTGTAGGGATGCTGCTCATCTGTGGTGGGGATTTTTACACCTGTGTTCTTTGGAGTGGGCACTCATGAGGCAAATCCAGAGAAAATGTCAGAGTATTTAGGGTTCAGGTGCACGAGGCAAGCACTGAGCAACCAAAGGGAGTTATTTTGAAAAGCAATCTGGTCGAACTTACATTTTTTGACTTAGTCCGGTTGATTTATCCCCAAGTAAACACCTTAGACACAAAATTATCAGTCAGAATATCCTCAGGGTATTGGATTTGTCAGTTTTATTTGAACCCTTTTGAACTCCTGAGGAATGAATTCAAGAGCTGAGTGGATAGACAGGATGGGTCATTTAAAAAATCTTTGACAGGCAGTTTATGGTCCAAATCAATCCTCTTCAAAAGTAGGTCAGAGATTGAAGTTGTCAGTGCTGGAGACAAAGAGCTCTTCCATGCACACTCCTGATCTCTTAGTGTAATGGAATTATTTTGCTGGAAATAAGGGACATGCAAGGATAAGTTCAGTTTCTGGCATGAAGTGTAACAAATTCTGTGTTCCTGCTTCTGTTCTACGTAATTGTAAATAATGGGTTCATATTTTAAAACTCCCTGTCTTAACATGAAAAGGAATTTGAGTCACAGTCAAATATGAAATCAAGAACAAATAGTTATGAATACAGATTATGTTTTCTCCCAGAAGTAATCTCACAAAAGACAAAAGTAAAACTTGAAGAGGTTTATGTTAAATCTGTTTGGGATGCTTTCCTAGAGACTTTGTGCCAGTTTTGTCAAAACCAGAAGTATGGATGAGGAAAAATGCCTTGATTTCTTTCTAATCTTCAACAGTAATTGGAAAAAAGCTTGGTTTGGTCACTGTAGCTTTTAAAAATGCTATATTCTGGCTTTCTTCCAAACCAACTTCTGTGGAAAAGGCAGATTGAAATAAAATATTTGAAGTAGTGAACATGTAACCGCAATTTGGATCAGCTGACCCAGATGCAAGTAAGAAAATATTCTATGTTCTTGTTTTGCTGTGGGGTTTTTCTTTCTGAGAGGCAGGCAAACCACTGCCCTCCAGGTTGTGTGTCGCTGCTGTCCCTCACCCTGGAGCCTGGTCTTTCCTCTGGCCTCTCACTGCTGACTTGTTCTTCCTTTGCCTTGTCTTCCCGACTGTGCTCCCAAATCAAACCATTCAGTCCAGAGTTTAACAGACTGTGTAGTCAGTTGATCTCACAGGCATTTTCCCCCCTGTTAAACTGGGTTGAAATGAGACTAAACCTTTTACATCAGACCAGTTTACACCAGCAAAGCTCAACAGTTGGACGGATCTTACAGCTCTTTTCCAACCTAAATAATTCCATGGTTCAATGATCCTAAAGCTTCAGGTGAATCAGTGGCTCTTAGAAGGTCCATTGGCACACCCAAATGTTGCCAGTGGGAATTCAACCCCTGTGAATGAGTTGTGTTCCCCTGCCTTGTCTCCACAGTGCAGAAAAGCTACATTCTTAATTTCAAGGAGGAGTCTTTGAGAAGACAAGACCCTTCTGTGTGTTAAAGCTTAGTATTCAACTTGACTCCTAATTCATGTGAAATGTATAAATGGCTTTACCTTGGCAGTGATGTAGGTAGGCAGTTAGATTAAAGTAACACCTTTTCATCATGATGTTCACAGTTATTGAAGCTGCTACTCGAGAAGAGAGGAACAGGTCCTCCCTAGCCTGATATTTTCCTTCCTGTGGTGCTTTCCTGGGAGGCTCTGCCTCATTTTCCTCCTTAGAGTCAGAAGTTTGCACCCTTCAGGCCAGGCTTCTGACAGTGCTGTCCTGCCACTCACAGGCTGCAAACTGGCAAGGGCAGGCAGAGAGGCAGCGGTGGAGGGAAGGAGGGTCTTCATTCCCCACTCACTGAAGCAGGTTTCATCTGCTGCAAAATTAGAGTGGATCAGTTTTCACTTGCTGCTGGTTATCTTAGAATATTATCAGTAATGAGAAGGCTGTAAATAGACAAATTTCAAATATTTGAGGTTCTAGCCAGGGGAGAGGGCTGGCTGTAGGTTCCAGTAAACACTTCGCGGGGCTCCTGCTGCCGGCGTGCGCGAGTGACGGCGTTTGGACGTGTCACTGATTATTTAGAAATGAAGTGAGAGGAGCAGGCTGTGTTCCTGTCTGGACACAGAATAGATTGACCTGAGCCTGAACTCCTTACCAGCTGCCTGGGTACATCTATAATCTGGGGGCATGATATATTGCAGCAAGTAGGAGTTTAATTTTTATGTCGCCAATGTCACTTTGAAACAAAACGCGACTAAAGTTCTTTCAAAGGCTTTGGGAAAGACCTGGCTGCAGAATAACATTTGCATTGACTTCTTGGTCCTAAAACTCTAATTAAATTATTGATTATGAAGCTGGCTGCTTTCTTAATAGTTCCTAATGTAACAATTAAACCAAAGTAAGTAATTAAAAATGAAAAGATTGGTCCACAAGTACAATCTTCAGAAGGTCATTTTCAACTTAATCGCTTTTTTGAAAGAGGCAGGAATAAAACAAATGAGTCATTAGCAAAAAAGCAATTTGGTGTGTGTATGTGTGTAATAATGTCTCTAGCAGATGACCACTGACCACACAATACCTGAATTAATTTAAAATAAGGGCTAAATTTACTTGGTTGATACTACATTAGCCTGTCTCTTCCCAGCGCAGGCCTGTGGTGTGTGCAGTGCAGCAGGAGGTTCGGGGGTGTAGAATCCCTGTGCTCTGGACAGCTGAGAACCCAAGGCAGAAGCCTGAAACTTCAGCCAAAGAGCACGAAATTTCAGTGAAACTGTTATGTTATTGTTGAGCATCATAAGCAAATGCTTTGTACTGCACCGGCCATTTATTTTATTTTATATTTTATTTTATTTTTATTTTATTCATTTTACTTTTATTATAGCCATGAGAAGTAAGGGGAAATTTTTACAGGCTGGTCAAGTTGGTCCATGGATGTTTACAGGTATGAAAGGCTGAAGGGAGAAGAGCACGAAGGTGTTTGCCAGAAAAATTTCAAAATACCAGCTAACACTGTGCTTTTGACAGAGCAGGAGTGAGAGGTGACACTGGAGGATTTGAGAACAGATAGAAAGTTTGGAATCTACTAGAAAAAGTAGTTCCATAGCTGCATTGGATTCTGCTTCAACAGCTTTGCCCAGAACCAAATCCTGGTTTTGATGAGGCAGTGGGAGGGAAAAGCACTGTGCAGTTCAGGTTGTATGGGAAACAGATAAATCTGCTAGTTTCTTAAATTAAAGGTGTTGCAGCGTTAATGCTTCCCTCACATACTAATTGAGGAAAAGCAGATTATAGACATGAACCTTTAATGAAAAGCCCTCTTATTGGATCAGCATGTCTGCCTCTCCACCAGCACCCCTACAGTGCTCTGCCATGCTGTGCTGAAGACAAGGAGTGGGCAGTCCCTGTCTCCTTTTCTCTGGCTTCCCCACGAGCAGTTTTTATGTGTTTTTATGTACAGAGCTGCAGTTCTGCCAGGTTGAAGGGAGGCTTCTGGACACGCTTGTCTGCACACGATGGGCTGTGATGGGTTAAGGTTGCACTAGACTCTGGGCCAGGCATGAGCTGCTTTATATCAAACCATGTATCCCTTGGCCCTTTCCCAGATGCAGCCATAAAAACTGAAGTTTTAGAAGTGTGATGCCATGCTGACTGTGGCTACACATTCTGGAAAAGATCTCCTCAAACTCGGGGAAACCCCAAACCTTACAAATCAGTTTATTTTCTGCTAACAATGATGTTGTGGGGTAAGGAATATGCAGTCAATAAATAGGTTTGATAAATACTGAATTAAAGTATTGGTGGGGAAGGATGTTTCTTTGTATGGATTACTCCCTCCTGATTGCTTGTGGATACATTTATTCCCACTCTGGTTCACCCCAGCCTCACTGGGTGGCTGCTTTGGGCTTCCCACTCCTGTTCTTTTCAGAAGAGCAAAGGAGATCCAGCCTGGGAAGTGGCTTGAGCTGAGCAGCAGTCAGACCTTTGGGTTGACTTCAGCTCTGTGCTCCAAAAACTGCACTCTCAGACCTTGAAAAATACTTTTGTACAAATATTTCCTCGTTGCTTCAAGAAAGCTTAAATGGTCGATTTTGTCCTCTGCCAGACTGTGGAGGGTCGTGCTGTGAAGGGGCAGCTGCCAGGCTGGGTCTGAGCAGGGCTCTCCGTGCAGCACCATGGACAGTGGAGGGTTGCAGGGGTAACTCGTACTCAGACGTGGCCCAAGGATCACACCCTTGGGGTGCCTGTTCCACGGGCAGGGACCTGCAGGGCAGACACAGGTTTAAAGCAGTTTCATGCTCCGATACCCTCAAGGCAACAATATGGAGAGGGGTGCTCAGAGGTTGGTCCAGGGCCAAAATGTAGCCCTTGGTAATTGAATTCAGCTTCCACATTTATAAGCATGATAAATAGTTGAGGATGTTTTATGTTAGGAGGCACCGGGCGGGATTGCAACCAGAGGTGTGAATTGCTGTGTCAGTGCACTCCACAGACACATTTTCTTGCCTGGTAACATTTGCCCAGGGTTGTCCCCTGAAGGCAAACTCCTCTGAGTGCCCTGGGGTCACTTACAGAATTTCCTCTGCATGTTTCTCCTCCTGTGTTTAATAGTATCTCCTTTATTTTCTTGGAACAATTAGCCATCGCTCAAAGATGCACATTTCTCAAAGCAGTCAGCATGCAATTCCTCATCCCTTCCATAAATCCCAGTCACACACACTGTGCTGTGCCAAATCCAATTGTGAGTGCACTAATCCTCTCACCAATGTTATGTGTGGATGTTTTCTGTCCTGCTTTGCTGGCAGGTTGAGGTCCATGAGCTTCTTTTAGGAGAGCAGTCCCAGAGCCCCTCTTGATTGCTAGGTGATTTCAGACCTAGGGGACCAAAACAAGCTTCAGCAATGGCATCATTGTCTCTCAAGTTCAGATTTCTGGCAATAGTTTGTTGCAGCACTACTAAAATTAATTGTTTCAGGACTCAAAGTGTCCTGGCACCAACACAAGAGGAATGAGATGCTGCCAAAAAGGTACCACCAGTTGGTCCCCTGACAATTGGCTGTTCTGCTTTGCCCAGCATGGTTTTCAGGACAGAAAGGATTTACTGGTAACGACTAGTTTTACAGTTTATTTAGCTTCTCATTTTCTCTAAAAATAAATATGTGATTATTGCATTTCTGTTTTCCCTCTCCCGTGGCTCAAGCTCAGCTTCTCTGCCTCCAAGTGGGTATCAGGCCAGTGTTTTGCAAATGATACTATTTCATGTGCCAGTCCCTTACTCAGCTGGTTGTTTCTTTTCCCTCAAAACATGTTTTATAGAGAAGCAGTAATTTTTCAAAAATAAGACATAACACTCATGTTGGAAGAACTGGGGCAAAACTGATAGGCAAAAAGCAGAATTCAGAGGCAAAGCCCTTGTACCTGATCTTCCCCTGCTGGTGACTGTGCTCCAGCATCAATGGTCCTGTTTTCCAGGGACCAGAGGAAAGGAGGTGCTCAGTGATATGTGCTGATACAACAACTGTGCCACAGGCCTATTTTGCACATAGGTCTCCCCTGTTTTATGTGAGATTTGTGCAAAAGCAACAAAGACTTGCTTGAGCAAGAGGTTGTGGAAGAGAAGGAGGGGTCAGGACTAAAGTAAGGCTGGATGGGACTCTCTGTGCATTGCTCTCACAGCCTACCCCAACCTGCTGCCAAACCTGCCCCCCTTTCCAGCTCCACCTCGTCATGACATGAAACTGGATTTCCTGGGTGAGATGGAACCCTGGAAAGCTGAGCCTGGAATTCAGTGTTTTCTGGAAATTCAGTCAGCATGTCCACCTGTCACAAAGCCTGTGCCTTGGGAAATGTGCAGCATCTTCACACATCCTCTTGTGTTAACTCTACTTGCCATAGGTTTTGAAGTTTATCTTTATAATTGTGATGACTACAGACTTCTGTCACTTCACTTTTATTTCCCTTGTGCACTCAGTGAAAATTTGCAGACAGTCACACAGTTTGTGTCAGTCCTGCCCATCACACTCCCTGTTAAGTAAGAAATGGAGAGACCTACATGTGGTAGAGCTCAAGAACGTGCCCGGTCAGGCATTTCCTGCCACCAGCCCCCAGATTCCCTCTGTGGTTCTCCTGCAGAGCCACCCTCTCACAGACAGGGTATGGGAGAAGTTCAATCAGACCTTTAGACATAAAAAACATGAGACCCAAGTAGTTTATTTGGCCCACTTAAAGTGTGAGTAAGTGTCAGTCACTGTTGTACGAGTAGAATTAGAGTTTTTAAAAAGTCTGGTTCACATGAAACAGGATAGGTCATGCAAGATGCTTTGAGGGAAAAAAAGTAAAGCAGTTTTATTCAGGGAAAAAACTGTGTAAAATATGTGAATAATTTTGATTTAGGGACAATTTTGGTTTGAGTTTGTTTTGTTGGGGGTTTTTTTGTGAATTTGTGCCCCTCTAAGGCCTTGCCTTTCCAAATCTGGAAAATTGAGCTTTGCTGCTCCAACTGGCTGACTTGTTTCCCCCCATGACATTCTTTTCTCATTGCTTTTTTTATTTGAATCCAGAAAGTACTCTTCCTCTGGAGGAGAAATGCATAGATTCATATCAAGGTTTTGCTTTGAATTTAGATCCTCGTGCTTCCAGAGGAGTGTGGCTTGCCTTAAAGGAGAATTAAATCATTCTTGAACACGCACCTGCAAGTTAAAAAGTGTGTCTACAAGTGTGGGGCTGCACACCTTTTCCTACATGCATTTTTCTCTCTCAGAAACATTAATTAGTAGTCAAGGGTAAATAGCTGTATTAAATCTAAAACAATAATGACATTACTCAACACTGATAATAACTAAAGAGGCAGTAAATGGTGTCTACTAATGTAATGTTCAAAAATGGGCTGGTTTTGTGATGGCAGCCCCTAAATGCCTTCCATTTGACTTATCACTTTTGAAAGTTTGGTAATTAAACAAATTAATGAAGCAACTTACATTACTTACTCACTCAACATTAGCAAGTGGATTGCATTTCCTAATTAGCATGTAAGGAAATGGATAATAAAGCTTTTCCCTAAAAATACGCGTTGCCAATTTTCACACCTTATTTCAAAGTTTCTCATTTTTTACCCTGCCAAAATGAAATAAATGTCTGCTGGGGGTATGAAAAAAGTAATTCTTTCTCCTTTCACTTCCTCTTAATTAACTTTTAATGTATGCTGCTACTCAGGGATCATTCCCTAATATTAAATGTGTCTAAAGCAGAAAAGACAGATTTAAATGATTTAGATAAACATCTGCTGAACATAGAGGCATAAAATTACAGATTCAGAAAAATAGTGGCTTTCTGCCAGCATTCACAGACACAAAAAAACCCCAAAACCACAAAAGCTTGTTTTCCATTTTGATAAATCCTCCTCCCTTGTGTATATGAGCTTTGAGGAAGTTATCAGTTCTCTAGGGGCAGGTCACATGGGTTGCAAATGGTGCCTAAAATATCAACTTGCTGAATGGCACCAAAGTGCTCTGTGAGCATCACCAGGTTAGCGAAGATTGTGAAGGAGGACATGTTCTTTGTGGCATTAAATTCAGTGTTTTGACTTGTTCTAGAGCAGCCCTGTTTTCCTTAATGTAAGACAAAACAAGGAAAAATAGTTCCATAGTTTCTGCCTATCTGACTATAAAAAGCTGATCCATACTGGTATTAAATAACTGGTTAGATAAATTGGTTCTGTTTTTAGCAATTTAGAGCAATCTTTATAAGTAACATGCAGTAAGAGGGTGTTAAATTATCATCTATTTATTTTCAACAATATTCAGCTGTCAGAAATGGCATAGTAAAAAGAAATATTTTGTGGAAATCCCAAGATTTCCAATATTTGAATCAATAGAATAAACAAAATTATTGTTGTATATAGTTCTGCAAATAATTAGAGAGGCTAAGGATGTGTTACAGACCTAAACACAAAATCACTTCTAACACGGTTTGAAAATTATCCGAAGGAAGAGAATTTAATGACAAAAACCTGATGAATCTAAGTATTTTGTGGAAACATCTTTACTTTACAAACTTTTCTCCTGGTTAGGCAGCGTCCTGGGGGAGATTTTCTAGTCTCCTGGGGGAGCAGGGAGGGTTCAGTGCTGGCCCCAAAGAGGGTTGTGGGGTGGGCAGAGGACAGCCCAGGGACCCCACAGTGCCTGGGGAGCCAAGGATGTCTGACTGGAATGGATGCTGTCAGAAAAGGGGTCAGAGAACACCAACAGAAATTGGGATGCTCCATTTGTGTTAAAATGGTATTGTTTTGGTGTTGATTGGAGTGTAAAACGGGTCACACAGGCTCTTTTTTCGTTATTTTTTCTCTTTTCACATGCTGATCTCAGCAGAATACTGTCCAGCTGGAGACACAGCAGAACACAACAGACTTTAGGGAAAGCCACATCCTCCAGCATCTCACTGTGGTTCTCGAGAGCTGGAAGGAGGTGTGAAGGGACCTCGTGGGGGCTTTTTTGGCAAGACACATCAAAAATTGCCTTCCCTCGTTGCTGTGTGAGCTGTGCTGTTCTCATTGCATTCACAGCCCAGAGCCTTCAGCCACTGCTCTGTGCCCTGGGGTTACTGGCAGAGTGGCTCTGGTAATTCATCTGACTGTGCAAGGTGAGCCACATGGGCTGTGTCCTGCACTCTGTAAGATTAGGATGAAAAAGCAATAGTTTTAGAACTTTCTGGGTATCAATACCTGGATAAAATCTCTTTGCTGCAAAACCAAACTGTAATGTCTACAGAATTTTGGATATTCCCCTTTGACAATTTTGATCTATTTTTCAGTTTTTAAAAATGTACTTAAATTCGAATTTACTGATATTTTAGAACAGAAAGTTGTTTTGAGTCAGTAGCCCAAATCTTTTTAGAAGATGGTTTTCAACACTGCTGCTATTTATTTTACTAAATTTGTGTCAGTTGATTTATTTAAACTGACCTGTTCCCTGATCAGGCTTATTGTTCAAAAAGGTCTGTTTCTCAAAAATAAGCCACATGTTGTCAATAAGTACCTCACTTGTTCTAGTTGGCAACACCTTTATGAATAACAGGACATAAATTAAAACATGAAAGAAAGCATCAGTGTGAGTAAGACCAGACCTGCGTGCTGGGTGTCCAGGGCTGGTCTCGTGGAAGGTGTGGAACAACAGATGTCCTGATTCCTCCTGGCTGCACCCACAACATCCCCTGTGAAATGAATGCCCTGCTGAGAGGTGTCCCAGCTGGGGGTGCCACATTCCGTGCCTGGCAGTGAGGCTGTGCCCTGATGGATGGGGGGTTTCTCTGAGTGTTCTATCCTGCAGCTGAGGGACTACAGTCACCCCTGCCAGACTCCCTGCTACCTTTTGTCCTTATTGCCTGGGTCCTGTTTTACTAAACCCAACAGAAGGCAGAATGAGCTAAGTGATGGCTTCAAGAAAATACAAATTAGGGAGACCTTGCTCCATTCTCTGTCAGCATTACTGTGCCATTCTTGAAAGGAGAGATCTGGGATTGGGCAACAGGGAAGATGACAGCGTAGAGTACATAGATCATGTTTTACTTCCGTATCAGGTCTCTATGGCTGGTGTAGGTTAGGGGTAAGAAAGATGACGGAAAGATAAAATCAAGTATAAATGAAAAATAAGTAGTAAGAAAGATGGAAGTGGAAGCAGCGAAAGAAAAGAAAGCAGTGGTGTCAGGAGGAAAGCAGGGCATAAAAGAGCTAAAGGAAAGGAAACAGCAAACAAAAAGGCAGGACGAATTATATATTTTTGGTATCTGTTTTCTGCTCGGAAGCTTCTACCAAATAAAAGGCCCTATAATAGTGATTGATTTGTAATCTCTGGTGTCATTGCCCTCGCTCCCCCCAAAGCCTCCTGGAGGCTGTCTGCAGACAGCCCATTGAAAAGTATGAATTGCAGCAAAGAAATTCTGCCTGGCAGAAAGAGGGATTGGTAATCAATTCCCTTCCTGCCAGGCAGGGCTGCTCCGTTCCCTGCACATGTGCTGTGTGGTGTCCTGTCTGCAGAGAGCTGTCAGAGGTGGTGCCCAGGGAGGGCACAGCGACCCCAGGAACTGCACATCACTCAGCCCCAGTGCTGCTGGGGCTGCCATTGAATGCTGAAGGGACACGGCACATCTGGTGCTCGATAATTCAGGTGTTTTGGGGGATGAACAAGAAACTGTGTGGCTTTTCAGGATTCAGTGCCAGCTCTGGGCCAGTGATGTGCAGCAGAAGAGTGTGGTGGCAGCAGGAATGCAGCCTGGCTGCTTGGGGGCAGAGGTGGGACCAGCGGGCTCCTGTGCAATGCAGGACTCATTGTTTGCAAAGCCCGAGCCTTCCCAGGTGCTCTGTCCTCTCTGTGTGCCCGAGGAGCTGGGCAGACAGACAGCATTTCGAGGGGAACCATCCCCTGTCTGCTCAGGAGGATGAGCAGCAGAGGTTGGGTGGGACCTGCTGGTGCCGAGGAAGGGCAATGCTGGAGGAAGTTTCACTGCAGGTGCATCCTCAGTGAGCAGAGCGAGGCTCTGGGAGGAGCAGACACAGCCCCAGCCTGGAAGCCCAGAGGGGAACAGTTCTGGGGCAAAAGGCCACAGCACTTGAGCCAGAGGCAGTTCCTCAGTGGGAGCTCCTCCCTTCTCTTTTGAGGCCAAGGGACCAGCCAAGGGCCTTCAGCAAGAGCTGAGGAAGAGGAGGTGAAGGCAGTGGGTGGGAGGGCTGTCCTTGCACCCTGCTGTGACACTGAGGGGACACGGGTGTTCTGCAGGTTCTGTGTAGGGTGGCCATGAGGACAGTGGAAGGCTGCAGGGGAGCCCAGCCCGCTGCCACACACCTTGGGCAAGGTCCTCTCAGCCTCCTGCTGGGGATACAGAAGGAATAAATAAAAACGTGAAAGTGGAATTACTAAAACTGTCCCTTGATAACTAAATGGTTGATCATAAATTGGAGTGTCTATGCAAATGAAGTAAATAATTAAAAACTCCAAGAACAGCACTGACTAGGTGGTTGATGGCTGGCAATTATAAAAGCTGAATTTTTAATATGCATACATCTAAGGAGCCAGTAAAAATTAGCTCCTAGACTAATGGACTTGCCTTTCTTCCAAGGCAGAATTTTAATGAGAGCATTATTTATAGCAGAGACCAAGAACAAGCATTTTCCTGCTTAGTCTCATTTCTTCTTTGCTGGCACTTTATTCATTAACCTCTGAACTTCTCTAGAGAAGAATAATACTCTACACAGAGGAGGGCAAAGATCACCTTGACCCCCTGAAATTAGTCATGGGTCATATATTGTCAAGAGACTTATGTCTTCTAACAAATAGTATTTATAAAACCGTGTTGGTGATATGTCCTCATTTCCTGCTGCTTTCTGGGTCATTTATTTGCAGTTCAGTTCACTGAAGAGAAAATGAACACAACATGATATCTCAGAGTGCAATACCTCTTGTGCCATCCTGTCATGTACCACAGGTAGATCTACACCCTGATGACACCCGAGAGGCCCCTCTGGCCATATATTCCAAACCATGGGTGAGAGGTTCTCCACGAGTGGCTTGAAGACATGTGAGAGCATGACTTTATTTTGGAGCTCTGCCCTAGCCATGCCAGGGATTGCAGGACAGCACAGCTCGTGCAGGGGGCACAGCCCTGCCGTGCTAGGGACCCCATCCCCAGCCCAGCCTCTGCTCCCCTCATTTTATCAAAGAAGGCACTTCTCATTTAAAAAAAATACATATATATAATTTTTTGTCTTCTGAAAAGACATAGCTTAAATTATACATCATTCTTTACTAATCTAAACCATGTGTTGAAAATTCTTTCCTGTAAAACACAAATAATAGTCCAGTATTTGTGCTGAGTGCTCAATGTATCTGAGGAATGGAATGAGATTTGGGTTTGCCCTGCTCTGCTTAAACACAGGGTCAGGCTTCCTTCCACAGTTTTCAGCCACATGTGCCAGGGGACTTCCTTTTCTCCACATTGTAAAATGGGCACTAATTCCCTTGTCATTGGAGAGTAAGACTTCAAGAGAGGTGTAAATGCTGTTTAAGTAGGACTTTTTCTTTATGACAGTTCCTGTAACAATGTTCTTGAACTTGAATGTTCAAATGATTGAACCTAGAGAAGATCTCTGCATAAGAAGCAGCATTTTATTTGGAAGATGCCTGAATGTTGTTATGGAGCAGAGTTGTTGATGTGCATTTCCAATGCAGGTAATTTTTTTCTGAATTAATTTTTAACATTCTTTGGGTTTTGACAGTAATATCTACTTTGAGTTATGTCTATATATCTTAGGAAGTGATCAGATCTTGTGTCTGACTCAGGTACTGTTTCATCTTGCTGAGACAGAAGGGAGTTTGGGAATTTTTTAACTTTCCATCACCTTTAACAAGATACAAAAGTGAATGGTCATTTGTCTGCATACAGTGAGACCGTACAACATGTCAAAATATATTCCATGTACTTTTGATATGAATAGCAGTTTAGACTTGAGAACTTAGTTATGGACAGTGTAGCTGCCTGTTCCATATAGGAATTTTCCTCAGAAAAAGCTGGCTTTGTATGGAAATGGATGGGGAAATGGAGCAGGTGTCCCAGGGCACAGCACATCCCATGGTCTGGGAAGTTTCCTTTGGGGCAGAAAGGACTCTCTCTCATCCCGTGTTACTAATACCATGGAGATGACCAGGGAATGATGTGAACCCTCAGCCATGAATTATCCATCAGTTACTGCCTGTTTGGAGCACATCAGGGCTGCTGACCTCCCATTTTAGGGAAACATCCCCTAAGAGAAACCAGCCTGCAGCCCACCATGCAGCACAGCACTGCAGGAGATGTGGGAATGAACTGAACTTGGGAAGTATTCCTCCTTTCCTGCCTTCCTTGCCCTAGTCCTGCTGGAAAAGCTCCGAGGTGTGAGTGTATGTACCCTGTGTCTGAGCACACTAAGCCTCCTAGATGTGCCCGAGTTTGCATTTGATTTCCAGCCTTTCTTCCCTGCTCTTGGATTTGCAGGTGTTTCTGAAGGAGTGCTTGTTCCACTCATTATACAGAGGGTCACTGAAATTCCAGCTCCTGTAGGCTCTGTGAAAATCCTGCCCATTTTATCTAATGAAGGATAAGTAAGACAGTCTCAACATCTTTCATAGCAGTTCCTGGAAGGCTTTAGAAGGCTAAACTGTGCAGTGCTCACTCCCATGCACAGAATTACACAGAATGTGCTGAGCTGAAATGGACCCACAAGGATCACAGAGTCCAACTCCTAGCCCTGACCCATTCCCAAGAGTCCCATGGGCCCGAGAGGATCATCCCAATGCTTCTTGAGCTCTGTCAGCTTTGGTGCTGTGCCCACTGCCCTGGGGGGCCTGTTCCAGCACCCAAACACCCTCTGGGGGAAGAACCTTGTTCTGATATCCAACCTAAACCTCCACAGCCATGGCTGTGCCCAGACACGGTTCCTGCCTGAAGTCCTTTCATCCCCCAGTCAGTCGAGATGCTGCTGAAAGCTCCCATTTGAACAGGGGGCTTTTCAAGCTGCCTCTGGTATTTTATTCCTCCTCTGATTTTTACAGTTTATTCATTCTGTCTTGAAAGGCTCATGGCCTATTGTAACTGCATGTCCTTTTTTTCTTTCCGTGAGGACTACTTTTCCTTAGAAATACTGAATATATTACAGAATGAGCAAAAGCAGAAAATTTTCCTCTTGCCCTCAACCAGATGAGCAGCTACAGGCTCCAAAGCTTTGGGAACGTGAGGAAAGAAAACATAATGGCAAAGAAAAACAAAGAAGTGACTCTGCATATTGTAAAATGTTGCAAACAGGAACATTTCCTCTTTCCCCCTCTGTCAGTGTGTAAAGCATTCAACAACGAACCAACAGTGCCCAGCAGTGACTGGTTCTCTCCTTCATTGTAATCTGGGCAGCCCATCCTGGTGGCAGCAGAGCTGCAGTGTCAGGAAAAGGGAATGATTTTTCCCAGGATTATTTTGCAGCTGCCTCACCCTCTTTCCCAAAACAAATTCACCAAGGATTCGAGGTTTTAATTTGCTTCTTCAAGAATCAGAGCAGAGACATTTGTTTTCTCCCTGGCTGCTCTGTATTCCTCCCCGACTGCTCCTCCCATCACACTGCTGAAGGCTGTGCTGTTCTCTTGGTTGCTCCACACTTGAATTTCCAGGGGTTTTGCCATAATGCTGTGGCTTCTCAACACAGGAGGGTTGCCACTCCCAAGGCAGAGGAGGTAGGAAGGAAAAAAGCCCCAATATCAGCTCCTGAGTGACAATGGCCTGTGTGAGAAACCCACCCACTCAAGTGCTGCATTGAACAGGGGAACATTTTCATCAAAAGAAGCTCCCGGAGGGGTTGGGCACTTTGAAGGAAATACATTAATTAAAGCACTCTGCAAAATAGTGGGTGAAGAAATGCATAATATTGCCACGAGATTTTCTGCTACACTGAGCACTTTTTGACCTTCATCTCCAAGCAGGAGATGGAAATGTGGTTTTGAAAGCCTTTGTGTGCACTGGAGGCACAACTCGATCGTTTCCTCTGTAGTTCTTCCTAGGGAAAAAAAAAGGCAGCAGAAATATGATCGTGTTACCATATTTGCAGCTGAAGCTGTTTAGAGCCCAGACAGACTAACATTAACAAATGATGATAATTAGGCTTGATTTGCATATTAAAATTGTCTTAATTAAACACTGATTCTGTAAACGTTTAAAGGCTGTAATCGATCTTTTGCAGGCACTCTTGGTTATTTATATGATCTAATAAAGGCTGGAGGCTTTGTTAATGAGCCCTCTATTTCCTAACTTGTATATGTCAATGAGATTATTTCAGTGACAATTACAGAGCAGGCTGCTGTTAATAACTCACCAGCCCCAAGGCTGGCATTGTTTTGTGTGAGGCTGCACACAGGATCCAGCTCCTTCACTGGGACCCTGCTGCTTACACGTCCTTGCTGCTCAGACAGGGGCCCAAGCCACTACCCTTACTGGGGAAAAATCCCAGGAAAGAGGTTTTCCTGGGGAGCTTTTTGTCACTGCAAAATCAAGCTCATGGTATCCTGCGAGTTGTTTGAATAATGGATCTAATATTTATACAGCGTTGAGCTTAGCCATAATACCTTTGGTCCCAGATCTAATTCTGGCAACCCTGACAGGCTGAACTTTGTAAGAAACTTCTTTTAATTTAAGAGGTAATGTAATCATGCTGCAATTTTACAAGAGGTCTCTGAAAAGGCTGCCAGGAGTTTTGCTTTCCTTCAGTGTCTCTGCAATCTTGTGCCATGATGTGAGCACCTTGGGAAAACGGTGCTAAAACAGATGAAGAGCTCTTACTTCTCACTTGCTAAATGTTTTTATCACCCCTGACAAAAACATTCTGGGAAAAGTGTTCTTCTTGCTTTGGAAGGATTTTTTTCAATTTTTTTTTATTTGACTTCTTGAACATGAAGGACTACGTATTTATAACTTTTTATGACATTTGTTTTGTTGGGGGATATTTCCAGTAAAGACTTTCTGGTTTTAGCCCTCTACATGTGCTTCTTTGAAGGTGGCCTAAATAGTTCTGTACACTCTGGTCCTGTAAGTCCAGCCACCACTAACAGTGCCACTATTGTTGGATTAAAAATATATTTATTCCTGTGTCATTTCAGCCATTAAATTTATTGGGAAATATTAAGCTTAACAAAGCTAAACCACTAGAGTGTATTTTTAATGATTAAAATAACTATTCTGTGGAATGATCAATAAACTCTATAAAGCAGACAGAAATCTCAAAATTGGTGTTTTGCCTAATTCCATTTCTACCAAGACTGAGGACAGCCTTTTACTGGGAGCAGTGCTGTGATGAAAGAGTAATATTGGTAATCCTCAGTCTGAGATTCAGAAAGATCTGTTTTATTTTGTGATCCCTCCTGGTGGAAGTGGAAGGCAATGACACAGATGGTGATGCCTTTTCACTCTGTATCTCTATTTTAGCTAAACAAGACACCCAGAAAACATGTGAGGCCCATAATATATGTAAGATGCAAGTTTATGAGACAAAGTTTGCCTGTTCCTAAATTGAATGCAAGCTAACCATCGTATTATTGAGATACTGAGACAGCAATTAGTATTTGTGCTTTGAATGCCAAGTAGAACTCACATGTCCAGCAGACTTACTAAAAGATGGAACTTTCCATAGCTATGCAGACCTTCCTGCTTTGCTTCCTCTTTTCTTTAGAAAATCTCACTTCTGAAAATATTGATGTAAATTTGATTTTGAATCATTACACAGTTCTGAATTTGAAGTGACAGAACATCAGGATTATTTTTGATAGGGGCTTGCAATCCTTTTTTTCTCATTTCACTTATACTATGTAGATGGTGTAAGCAGGATCTGGTGCAGAGAATCCCTGGATGGTGTGTTTGTCAGAACTGATGGCAATGTTTTCTCCTCTACCACTGGTGATTTATTTTTTTTTCCAAGTTAGACTTTTCAGAATTATACTGTTCATTTTTTTTATTTTATTTCAATGACTTCTTTTCCCATGGAATAACTTCTTCAGTGCTTCTAGCTCAATATTCTGGATCCTCTCCTCTGATCCTGGTTATTCAGGTCAACAATCCTGTTGTTCCCACAGCAGCAGTAGTTGGGAAAAGCAGATCATAGTAAACAAGTGCTGTGCTTTCCCTTTGCATTCAGATCCTGGTTTCTTTGCCAAGCCCCCCTCTTTGGGAACTAATTGGGAACTAATTCATTGCCTTCCTTTTGGGGAGTGGAGAAATAAGGATCAAAGAAGCAGCTGACTTCAGGAGAGCTGCTCAGCAGTTGCAGGCTGATGGAGGGGAACTGTTCTGTAAGGTTTGCCCTTTTTGCTGTTCTTGTTTTGGTATTTTCGCTGTGCATCTGCCATTTGAAATTCGGCCGAGATGTGTTTGATGCAGAGTGACTGCCAGAACAAAACTCACACTGTGGATGCAGCAGCCTTACAAATCCCTTCCTTCCAAGAGAAGTAAACACTCTCCCAATGGCTGTCAGACAAGTGATAACTTTGATCCTGTTGCCTTACTCTTGATTTGTGCCGACTCTTTGAAGAGAGGAAGTTCTTTAAGTTTTTCTTGTTTCTTTCTGTTTTTCCAACTTTTAGGCCACCTTGTTTGTTTTATTTAATAATCATGGCTGTGTATGTAGCTGCTTTTCTCTCTATGCTGTCTTTTCAGTTAAAGCCACTTAGTTTTCCCCTTTTCCTGATAGGAAAAGTAACCATTGTTGTGGTATGAATTCACTGAAGGCAACAGTTTGGCATTGGGGCCAAAATTGAGCCTGAAGTTTTAAGAGCATCGAAGACCTTCAGTCTGATACTCAACTTCTCATTGTCAGATAAGAAGAAAGGAATTCTCACATATAGTCCTCTCACTTTTTCTTATCTATAATTAAATGATGTATTCATTGTTTTATTCTGCCTTCATATAATTTAATTTTCGAAGCCAACAGGAATTACTGTGTATTTTTATTATGCTTGCACTGCACTCATAACCTTTCAAGTTATACTCCACCAGCAACTTCTGCTCATTTATAATTCATATTTCTGATCTTTTTTACAGTAAAGCAGCAGAGCTCATGAGGGTTAGTGTTAGGCAGCCCTACCAGGTCTCTGTCACTCAGGCACTGCTCTCCTGGAGATGGTTGGTATGTTTTGCCAAGCACTGGAATACCACGTTAATTTAGAGGGTGAAGTCTGCAGTGAACAGGCTGCAGCACAGAGGGTTTCCCTGGCCATGCCTGCCCTTGCACTGCTGATCCTTCCCTTGCTGGAACATCTGAACTCCAGGACTTGCACTGGAGAGGAGGAACTACAGAATTTGGCTTTTTTGCTCAGCCAGGGTGATGTATGTTGCCCTGCCTTTCGAATCCTTAGGAAGACGCAGTGGCTTCTGTTAGTGAAGCCATCTGCCAATATCAACCAGGGCACTGATACACAGCTCTGCTTCCAGTGAAAGAATTTCAATATCCTGGAGGGATTCTTTTCCCACTTATTTTCTTTTAAAGGAATGGTCCAGAACGGGAATTTCTCCCTCCCCTCCCTGGATGGTCTGTCATGGCCGTGCAGGTGGGACTGTGCTCGTGTGTGATCTCTCCAACTGGAGACAACATTTCTCTCTTCACAGAAGCAGGAACAGGAGGTGTCTGCTTGCCATAAACCCTTTTTTCCTCCTTATATAGTTGGGAGTTTGATGTCTCTTGCAGGAGTTGAGTGAGCAGAGAATCCCACACGGTCATGTCTGTTTAAATACTGCCTGTGGTTACAGCTTTCTGCAGACTGCAGTACAAAAATCCAAGTGTCAGGAGAAGACAAAAAGATAATTCACTTTCATCTCGAGAACAAAGCTGAACAGAGGAGCTTTTTTCAACTTTTTTAATTCATGAAACATTTATCTTAGAGTCAGGTTACATTATGCTGGCAAGAATATAATCTGTCAGCATTTCTGCTATAAACTCCTGTTTTTAGTGTTTTTTAGGAGAGCCTTAGAGGTTCACTTTGAACAGATTTAGCATACAAGGTCTTGGCCTAGAAACATACTTCCCCTCCCAATTAAAAAATATTAATACGACTTTGTGATCAGTGCAAAAGACATATTAATGCTATGTGCAGGTGAAAGTTCAGACCTACAGAAAGGAGATAATTCAGGGATGTTCAGGGCAAGGTTAATTAAGTTTTTTCTCTGCATTTAATAGCAGGTGTTACTAACTGAAGTGAAAGGAAGGCTGATTTGTGATGAAAAGTGTGGCATTGGGCTTAGCTGGCAGGCAGAGCTCTCTTTCTCATTTTTATTACCTACCAGCTTTAGAAAGATGCTGTTCCTCAAGTTTGTAATCTTTCACAGTATGAAAGTTGTTATATAAGTTCATGCATTTTAAAGATATTCAAAATTCTTTTTTGTTTCTTTAGCAAGATGTAGTGATTTTTTTATTTTTTTTTTTTTTTAATAAAAAGGAGCCCAACAGCTGATGTACTTCAGCTTTGGTGCATCTGTGAATCCCCCTGTAATAAGGCACACCACTGGTGCTTGCACGTTAATTTTACTCCCCAAAGACAGGATTACAAAACATGTGAGTAATGCCCTGGCCTTACCCTTGGTCTAACATCAAGAAACAGCCTCCTCCACGTGATTTCCTCCCCCCCAGGATGTGTTCCAAGCGAGGAGAACAGAAGCAAAGTTGGAGCTGAAGGTTCTGTGCTCGAGCTTATCGAGTAAAACCTGTGGTGACAGATGGTAGGATTGTTTTGCAAATGTGTCCAGGGCTTACTGTACAGATCCTGTACATTGTGTGCCTCCGAAGGAGCTGGGGGATGGAGGCACTTCTGCCTTGCTGGGAGTGGTGCCCTCTGGAAGAGCCGGGATGGGGCAGATGGGGAGAGTGGCTGGGCTGCCCTTGGGGGGGCACACAGACCTCGGGAGGGGCTGAAGTCACTTCTTAGGGGCTGTGAAAGAAAAGAGCTCCCTTGCAAAGGGAGATGGGGTAGGTGGGCTTAGGCTCTTCTCTCCAGTTTTTGTGTTAACCCGTCACAGCCCATGAAAATGAGTTTTCTCTCTCTTAAAAATTACCTCACTGTAGCTTGTGCTCTCCTGAAGAGCTGCAGGTCCCTTTGGATGTTTCAGTGGCCCTGCTCCAAGGGAACAATGCAGGCGATTCCCCTGCAGTGTGGGGGACTGCAGAGCCCCCAGTTGTGCTGGGTACGGCTCACCTTCCTGTCAGAGCTCGCTGCTGCCAGGCTTGGGAAGGTCAGGCAGACACACAGACCGTGGTGTGAACAAGGCAGGGAATTGAGCAGGACTCACACTTTTAGTCTTGCACTTTGCAGTGAAAATGGAAGCCCTTGGTCGGAGTCATGGGAGAGATGGAGAGGGAAGGTCAGCCCTGCCCAGGGAGGCAGCAGCCAGTGATCCCAGCACAGTGACCATGATGCTTCAAGTCTAGCAAAGGGAGCTTCCCAAGCAGTACATTGTTTGACTTCCTGGGAAAGTCTTACCTGTGTGAGCCCAGAAGTTTCATTTTCCCCCAAATACAATTAAACCTTTCATGAAGAACTGTTGGGAGGCTTTGTTTGTTTTTAATAGAGAGAATGAGGTGAACATTTCCACAGTTGAGTGCTTCATGGTTTGAACACTTTTCTTAGTTTAGTCCTTCTGAATGAACGTTATTTCTTTGAGTTAATTTCTAAATGAACCAAGAAATTACAAATAAATCTCCTATCTGAACACTGGTTAGATAAATCTCATACTCAGATGTTGTTATCTAAAAGCTCCTATCAGACTAATAAAGATAATTACCTATTGTGTCAAGTATATTACACCCAGCTTAACCTAATGGATTTGTTATCTTGATTTTTGAACTTGCAAATGAAGTTTGTTCATGTCAGAGGTTTATGTATAGCAAGGCATTCAAAATCCAGAAAAAAAACCCAAACCAGCAGAGTTTAAAAAGTATGAGTAGTTTTTAAATGATGCTCAACTGGTTTTGGCTGTGTGTTTCCTCCAGAGGTGCTTGCAGTATGGCTTGGTAAGTTTGGGAGTTCTATTTTGTTGTTGCTGAAATGGTAATTAAAATAAGTATAGGAAGATTCAGCTGCTGTTTTACATAGTTAGTAGTTGAACTTAATTATTCCAATGCAAAGAAGCATTAATTATGTTTGTCTTCCTCCTGTCCTGTCTTGTATTTGTGTATCTATATGGATACACAGTAGGGAGGGTTTACAGCAGAAGTTCACTCTTGATGACAAAATCTTGGGCTTTTCTACTGTGAAAGTAAGAACAAAAAAAAAATAAAATTTGAATTTAGAAACCTTGCTTACCTGCTTTTTCAGCAGGGTTACTGTTTGCAGATCCATAGCTCCAGGGATCAGGCTGTTTCTGCACAATACCAGATTTCACTTTAAAAAAGGGATGATGTTTTCTCTCTCTGAAGTCTCTTAGGTAGCTGCAGTCCGAGGCAGGCAATTAATGCCTGTGTTCAGAGGAAGCTGAGAGGTTGATAGGCTCTGTAACATAATGCTGGGGTGTTTCTGACTGCTGGTTCTAATGGTAATTTCTGGATTTCAAACTGGAAAATTATATATGTGTGTGCATGTGTGAATAATAATTTTTTTTAAAAGACCTCAACAATGCAGAACATTTGTTTTCTTTGAATGTTGCTATTATCTGTGTATTTCCTGCAGAGGAAGAATGTATGGTTATTAATGTAATTGGGCAGCAGCTCAAGGAGGGAATGGAACTCAGATTTCCTCTATTAATATTTCAATCAAGACCTGATGACTCAGTTAACAAGAATAATGTATTCTCCATAATTTATACTGCTGGAGTGTCATATGGAAGGAGACTGGATGGACCCCGTGGGTTAAGCACGGGGAAAATGGGCCTTTTTACAGCTGCAGAGTTTGCTCTGGTGTTTCGCTGCTTCTCCTGCTCTCAGTTTGTGATAGTTACCTCTGTCAGGGCTGATGGTCACAGAGACCTTCAGGGCAGCAGCAAAAGACCGTAATTTTCCCTAACTAAGAACTCCACAATGTCAAGCTGCTTCTTTCCTCCTGCTCTTTTCCTTGTCCCACTGTTTGCCCCTGCTGCTCTTGACCCTTAAGGAAATGCAGTGAAATGGCAGGTGCTGGTTGGGAACACCCTGTTCAGTTCCAGAAGCAGAGCAGGGGTCCTGGTGGTGTTGGAATAGATTATTTTATGATTAAGGACTGAAAAGCAGAATGCATGTGCAAAAGGAGGGTCATTAACTTACTGCTGGGCTCTTCATGCTGGAAGCTCAGTGCTACCTTAATATAAATTCTGATCCACAGAATATTTATTGCTGTTTGGTTTTTTCCTGGGACATTACAGCTGAAGAGTAAGCTTTCCACTTTTGTTTTTGTGGCAGCTCTGTCTGCAAAGCTCACATTTTCTGGTGTTGATAAAGAAAACACGAGCTGTGCATCGAATAAAAATAAAGTGGCACTTTGGAAATTAAGTTTCAGCAATAGTATTGAGAAACACTTTACAGAACCATTGCCTTTGTCTTGCTTTTATTATCATTATTATTACTTTTATTAAAATCCTTTTCAGCGGTTTTATATTGAATTGACTTACAGAGGGGAAATCAGGAAGTTAACATTCATTTTCTGGCACAGCATCCATGTGGTTTTCTCTTTTTTATTGGTTTGTGACAGCATGCTTTTTCTGTATTTGTGGAAAGGTTACTGTGTGTATATTGGTATTTGAGAGTGTCTGAGGGTAAATACTACACCCTGCTGAGCAGCAGCTCTGCGTTTACAAGGGCTACTTTTTACATGCAAAACATGCACTGGCACTTGGTTTGTTACCAGGGGCTGGGCACAATCGATATCACTGCTGGGCCACAAGGCACATGTGATGTCCTTGACATTTTTACTTGCTCAGCTGCTTATATGCATTTGGTTATCTTTGTCTCCTATCCTGTTACCTTTATCACGTCTCATTTGTCTGTCAGTCTTAGGGAATTTTGTGTAATCACATACCTAGTCCAGAGGTGAATTTATAATTGGATAATAATTATCTAAGTTTTAGTTTTATCAGAATGTATTGGTCCTTGTTTTATTACTTAGAAATCACAAACCCACAGAATATCCTGAGGTGGAAGGGGCCGACAAGGATCAAGTCCAGCTCCTGGTCCTGCACAGACATCCCAACAATTCCACCCTGTGTGTGTTATCCAACCCCTCCTGGAGCTCTGGCAGCCTTGGTTCTGTGCCCACTGCCCTGGGGAGCCTGGGCAGTGCCCACCACCCTCTGGGGGAAGAACCTTGTCCTGAGATCCACCCTATATCTAATACATGACTTGTAAATATACAAGGTCTTTGAATGAGGCTTTTTAGCACTCTTTCCCCTTGTAACTGCTGAAAACTCAAGCACTCTGGCAACCTTTTCATGCTTCAAGTAGATGGTGTGTTTGCTCTTTAAATACAGCACTTCTAATAGTCCAGAGCCTTTTCTTGTTGTTTGTTGTGATCCTGCTATGGGTGTAATACTAATTTCCTAGTTTGATCACAAGAGCATCTGTGGCCTTGGAGCAGAAACTGCTTCAAGACAGAAAGGTGAATGAGAAGTACAATAAGGTACAAAATGGTGCTTGCTAAGGTAGCCAGCTGTCTTATTTGGTGACTTTTTTTTAATCAAGAGAAATTCTGTGAAGCTTTAAATGCTGGGCTTTATGAGAGATTTGTATTCTAATGCCATATAAGCAAAACTGAAAAAAGCCTCCTTGGTCTGCAAGTTCAGGCAAAAGATTGCATGCAGGAGGTCATTTATTTCCAGGGGTTTCAAGCAGCTTCATAAAATTAATGAGAATTTTTTTTATCCCCAATACTTAGAGTGGAATAAGATTTTGTATCTCAGTGTTTGAGAACTGTCTTCTAATTTCCAGCTGAAATGTATCTGCAGATAATGAATCCCCACGTGTTGCTGCATCAACACTGCTCTGCAGCCTCAATAGCTCTTTCCCCTCTTTGCTCTCAGCCCCTGAGATATTCCCAGCAGCAATCTAATCCCTTTAACTGCTGGTTTGTTGGACTGTTCTCCTGAGTGGTTCAGAGATGTGATACGAACCTCAGAGCCTTCCTGAGGAGTGTCCCTCCAGACTTACTCTGTGGTCAAACCTCATTAACTACTTTCTGAGAATGTATTGCTAAACCTGCTGATGATAAAATGTAGGAGATTTTGTCAGTGAAAAAGAGAATTCAAATGTGTTACATCAGAGCAGGAGTGATTTCAGATTTTTTTGGACTGGGCAAATAAAAATGGAATTAAGCTGATGATATAAACTCTAAAAGCAGGACAGTGCTATGATTAACCTGTGTTCCCCCTGCTCCTAAGAGTTTGATTCAAGCTGGAATAAGCACAAGGAAGTACTAGGAGGAGGAGTAGTGGAATTTCAGATCTTGGATTTGGGGTTTTTTTATCTTTCCAGAAAAATGCAATGAATTGCCTTTCAATTCCAGTGTCAATAAAATGTTTTCTTCAAGTGAAAACTTGTTTTTCAGCATATTATTACACTGTTCAAAGCTGAATTTCACTTTTAGTAGGAAGGATGTTGTTACTGTTACCCCTGAAGCCAGTGATTTCTATGAAAACAGAGACAGGCATCTCTTTGTAGTACCCCTGTCTCCCCTTCTTGAAGACTTCAGGTTTTATAGCTGGAGATACTGTGGTTGGATGGCTCCTGTACTGGGAGAACAAGGCAGAGATCAGTGATGACATCTGACATATGTTACTGCACTATGTAGGTCACTTATGGCCTAATGTGGAAAATGAAAAAAGATAATTAATTTTGATTTGGTGCCTCTGATTCCTTAAGGAAGACTTTAATGGTGTGTGTGGAATATCAAGAGGCACGTTCTGAATCGCTGCCTGAGAGCCAGAGCTCAGTCTTTTGGAAGGAGCGATTGCACCTTCTAATTCAAACCCTCCAGCAAGGGAGGCTTTTTTTTTGTGATATTTGAATGCACCTTTTCTGCTGGCTATTATGTGAAGTGAGGAGATATATCCTTATTAATTGTGAGCAATGTGTTCCTCTTTCAGCAACCAGGAGCTGGTTTTTTAGCACACAACATGTCTTGATTTGCACACAGCCATAAAATCAAGGTCTTTGTGTTTACAACAAGGGTATAGAATAATTTATATCACTATAACTTATTTAAATCTCCCTTTTTGTTTCATTCCTAGGGGCAGCGTGTCTACACCTTGCATGGTCACCTGCATTCCTGCAATCACGCTACATTCAGCATGAAGGTAAGTTCTTCACACAAATTTCCCTTTTTTGTTCTTTAATCACCGTGTTCCTTGCTCTGGTGAATGCTGTGCTTCTCTTTGGTGAAGCAGATGCCTCTGTGGCTGAACTGAGTCTTAGCAGTGATGTCTGGAGTGGTTCAGTGGCACACACCTGCCAGCCAGAGCAGACCCAGGCACTGCTGCAGCAAAGCTGCCCCTCCTTGCTCCTCCTTCCTTGCTGCTGTGATCGGTGTGTGGCGTCTGAGCCATTCTCCTTTGTCATGGTCATTTAGGGACTTTCTTTAAATGAAATTTGCTGTTAGGTTTTTTTCCTGGATAGTTAATTTTACAGTTGTTGTCTAAAAAGGACCATCTTGACTGGCATTGGTGACAGACTGTGGTCTGAAAGCTCATTGACTTTGGAAGGGAAGGAATTTCTCCCAAATGGTTCTTTGAGGCGATAGGAAATTTTCTGAAGTGAGCAAAACATTTGTGATGTATGATTCCTCTGGCTCTGCAGGCCACACTGCTCTTTAAAACTGGTGTGGAAATGGTGAGGCATGTGCTGCTTTCTGCTACCACTGTCAGCCTTTTCTCTCAGAGACCATCTCTCCTGCAAAATATTTCAGTGGCGTTCCTGCTCCCTGGGCTCCCACTGACACTTTGATTACAAGCAGAGCAAGGTACTATTTTTTCCTGCAGGAGATCCTGAGCATTCTCCTCTTGTTCAGTGTCAGCTGATGCTTTACCAACTGCTATGCCAACCCTGTGTGTTTGGAGGGCAAACCCCAGGGGCTGGCAGAGCAGAAGGGGTGGCATAAGCTGGGAGGGAATAGGAATTCCCAAGGGATCTTAATTCTTTCTTAGCCACATGCATGTATCTATTTCTGACAGGCACAGCCTGCCTCTCAGTATTCTGAAACACTGTGGTATAGAACAAATAATATATAACAATAGCAAGAATTGTGAGGGAAATACTCTAGTGGTACCAGAGCAGTGTCCTTAACCTGAGCATTAACAAAGGGTCTCCTGTGACCTGTAATGATTGACAGGGAGCTGAAAGGGTGTGTGCTGATAATCATCCAGCCTCACCCATTATTTTGGTAAAGAATATTACAGTTGGCATTAAACTCTAGACTGAAATAATTGGTTGACATTCTCAATGGTTGAATGAGTAAAAATGGAAACATTTGATCAGCTTTGATCAAACTGAGTGAGGAATGTAAGCTCAGAAGCTGTGATTGCAGTTATATAACTTAACTGTATGTACTGGAAAACCACTGAAAAATGCAGTAGTGGTCCTGAGTTGTACAAGTAACAGTTGTCACACTGGCTGGCTGGCAAAGCAATTGCTATATTGCAGCCAAATACTGCCCTAGAGAACTGTTTTCTTACTCTCTTGTGCTTGCCCACCACAAAATTAAATTATTCCATCCTAAACAAGCTAATTAAGGTGTTCTAAGTGACAATATTTTTATTGAAAGATGCATGTTTTATGAGGAAAAATAATTTTTTATAGACACATTCATATTTTCCACAATGGAAAAGATTCTGGACAATGATCATGGACTTTGTGGACAAAGGTGCAACATTAGGAGTGTCCAATCTAATGGTTATACTTGTCCAAAGAAGTCTGAGAAGGCAAAACCAAAGGCTCATTGCTGATTTAGAGGGCTTTTTTTCACTTTTTCCCAATGTCCTAATGCCACTGGTCTGCAGATCCCATGCTTTGTCAGGAGTGCAGAGCTGTAATGGTGAAAGATGCCAAGGGATTCACCCCTTTTCCTGCAGGGACACAGGTCAGCTTAAACAGGCTCCTAAGTCACTTCAGTGGGCTTGTGGTACTCGTGTCTCAGGCTGCTTGGTGCCAAAAGGAGTTCTGAAAGAACATGAAATTCTAATTACACAAGAACAAGGAACAAATTTTCTGGTCAGATCAAAGAGCCATCCAGGAAGTGTGTCCAAATATTAAGGGATATTTTAGGGTAATTGTACAAGGAAGAAGCTAAAAAAGAATAATGCATTTATACAAATTGAATAAATCCTCATTATACTCTGTGAAACTGATTAAATCTGAGTTATTTACTGTACCAAGCTTATGGCACTGTAGTTACTAGTTTTTTTGTTAAGTGGGCAACATTTGCAGCCAGAGCTCCTATTAGTGCTGAGATTTCCCTAATTAGGCATTTCTCTGTGGAACACAAGTGCCAGCTTGGCACCTGAAAGATGCCCATTAGTTGGAGCCTGCCTTGCTGGGACAGGGGCTCTCCAGAGTCTTGTTGCCCTGAGAGAAACTTCTGCAGCTCTGGCTGTGTCAGGACTTCACAAATAACACTTTCAGCACCCCATAAATTCTGCAGCTTTCAAGGCTGGTTCTCTGCCTGTGCAATGTTTGAGAAAATGTGAGCAAAACCCACGTAGCTTTTGAATTGAGGACATAGAAAAATGCACCTTTCCTCCTAAAAGTTAATGTTGCTGTCCTTTTCACTCCCATGTCTCTGTAACACAATAACTTTGTGGAGAAAACTGTTTCAGGTATTTCATTTGCACTGAGGTATGGCCGAAATAGCATCTCAGGTAAGCTCTGTACATCCTTTGCAAAGGTAAAGCTCCTCTGCTAAGGAAGTATAAAGACTATAGATGCTTAGTTGAATCAAGAATCCAAAGAATAACAAATTTTCCTCCCTTAGGTGTCTCTGTGTTTGTGTTCAAGTAAGAGTATGATTATCATTCACCTGGGTCTGTATCTGCCATGCTGTGTTTGTATGTCTGCAGGTTTAGCAATCCTTACAGAGGTTACCAGGTGTTTTTAAAGCAAAAGAAGTATTTTTGGAATTACAGATTGTCTTAGGAAAACCTAAAAAGATGCTTGATAGCAACTGCCCAATTTTACCTCCCCAAGCCAAAATGTAAACAGCATTTAGGTCATTCTTCCATTGATTTACTGAAGGGCAAATAATGTCAAACAGTTTTTAAACAAAAACAAAATTTCAATTTTGTTTACCTCTTCAGCAGTCCGGTTGGATGTCAGCTACCATTTAGCTGGGCCAATAATATTGATATTTGATGTCAGTTCTTATTCATTACTGCACCCAAATGATTGCGAAAGTCAGATCTTTCAGATGTTTCTATGGATAGCCAGATAAAGCCAGGGGTGTCTGACTGCATCTAACAGACACAAACAAGAAAAGAACAGAATACAAAATCAAAAACCTATCTGCTCTTATTGTTACTTATGTATTCAAAGTGTTCACCTCTTTGCATAAACTCAAAGCCAGTTGCTTACAAAGGTTACCAAGTAATAACAAACGTGTTCAATTATACATGCAAAAGGGCTAATAGGTTCTTCCTCTGGTTTATTTCTGTCTCCATGCATAAAAAATATAATTACAGAACTGAATTACATTTTAAACACAGATTTTATTATCATTAGTTAACCATTTTCAGACCATCAAACATTGTTAGAAGTAAAAAAAAAAATCTATTCCATCTCTCTCTCATGGCAAAGAACAAAATCTGCATCAAAATACTCTCATTTCACTTGTTGGCAAAAAGCTCTTCCTCATAATAGTGAAGTGCTCAGAAAACTGTGCTTGAATCCACTTCCACATCCATTCTCTGGAATAGTCATGTTATTCCCTATTTTTGGAAGTCAGTTTCCTGGAATGCTCCCTTCCCTTGGCCAGGCATCCTGTTTAATCACTTCCCATCCTCCCTGATGCCAGTGCTACTCACCAACCCCTGCAGTCTGTGCCTGCTTTACACATTAGGTGTAGACCAGGTAACACCTTCTCAAATCCCTCTAGAAGAATTTAGTAGATCCACCTTTATTCTGATCACTTTAAATGTTTTTGCTCTTCAACTCTGATATCAGTCTTAATGTAGAAGGCTGGATAAATAAGAATATGTTTTGGTAGAAGGCTGGATAAATAAGAATATGTTTTGAAGTAAGAATATTCCTCCAGCCCTTGCTATGAAGAAGATCCAAAATGTAGGGACTTACCTGACTGTATCCCCATGTCCTTGAGAGAAGAAAGAGTCTTGCAGCAAAGGCCCTTCAGTGGGACTGAAAAAACCCAAGCCTGATTTTTAAATGGCACACCTTGTTTGTGTCATTTGGCTTCCCATCACCCTTTCAGGCTTCTTGTCAGAGATCATTTGCAAAGAAAAACCTGGTAATATGTGTCCCACACCTCAATAAGTCAATGGCACAGGAGAATCACACGCAGCAGGTGATGATGGTCTAGAAGCCTTTGGAGTCAGTGAGTGCTGGAGTCTACCTCTGCACTTCTAGACCAGACAAAATGCAGCTCCTTCACTCTCTGTTTGTTTTGTCATCCTGGGTTACTTTTGGTTCAAATTCCCAGTTATCATTTCTTCTGGGGAAAAATCATTAAAAAACCTGTTAGTCTTGCAGTTTGCTTAATCAAGGCCCAAGCTGCCTTTGAAAATATGGAGTTAAGCAGTCTTTCTATTCTCTGTAACATATACAAGTATATATAAATATATGGCTTCAAATTGAGAGAGTAGGTTTAGATTGGACAAAGGGAAAAATTCTTCCCTATGAGGATGATGAAGCCCTGGCACAGGTTGGGCAGAGAAGCTGTGGCTGCCCCATCCATCCCTGGGAGTGTCCAAGGCCAGCTTGGACAGGACTTGGAGCAACCTCGGATAGTGGAAGGTGTCCCTGCCCATGGCAGGGGCTTGAAACAAGATGAGCTTTAAAATCCCTTCCAACCCAAACCAGTTCTGTGAAAAGGAGTGTGGTTTCTCCCCATAGTGATATCTGTAGAGACGTGACTCTGGGCCTTCCCTGGCATTCCAGGATGGATTTCTGCCTGTCTGCAGGTGTGTCCTTAAGGTAGCACATTCCCACCTGGTCATCCTTTGGGTCCCCTCTTTGCAGTATGGCCCTTGGCTAGATCCCAGGAGTTGTACATGGTCTCAGTGCTGTGAGTGCATGACATTCCTCAGGTTAACGTGGTGCCTGCTCCAGCTGGCCTCTGTAATGAAGCAAAATAGCCAAGGGACAGATGGTTTTCCTTGCGAGCAAGCTGCATTTACCATGGAGCTGAGAGTCCCTGGGCATGGCCACTGAGAACTGTGTGCCCCAGCAGAGAAGCACACGATGATGGTGCAGGTGAGGTGTCTGCCATCCTGCTGTCCCATTCGTTTGGAACCAGCAGTAAATGAAATATTTAACTTTTCTAATTGAAGCTTTTAATCAGATTTTGCCCTTGTTTAAATATTTGCGTATGATGAAGCTTTGTCTCAACTCTTTGTGATAAAAGTTTGGGGTAATGCACGGACATTTGGATTTCAGAAAACTCTGCAAAGCCCAAGAGAGAATGCATCATTTTTAACTAATTTTGATGTAATTTTAAAAAGCCTGTATGTTTTAGGTCAGACTGGCCCTTGAAAGATCCTCAGCAGAATGTGATAATAACTGACCACAGAGCATTTTCTTTCCTGTTTTCAGACTTTATATTTACAAATAGAAACATATTGTTATGTCCATTTGCTCCTAACTGAAAGAAAAAGAGATTATCTCCTTTAATGTGATTTTGTTTGCTTAATTCTGTGTTCTGCAGTGAATGTGACCCTCTGTGTATACAGTACATGAAGCAAGCACTGTTTAGCATGCACAGCTGCTCGCACTGTGGAAAACTTTGCCCTTCTTTCTTAGAGGAATAGAATTAATTTCTGTATCCTAAGGAATAAGGGTTTTTTTTAAATTGCCTCTCCTGGCCCAGCACAGCAGCCTTTGCTGTGGCAGATGTACATTGTGGGTCCAGGCCCCTGCATAACTCAGTTTTTATTCTAACAGCTGGTTTTTTAACTTGTCTTTCTGCAAAACAAACAAAATCAAAATACAGTACAGTCAAACCTGCCTCTCTTTGTGGTATTTCTTGGGAAATTGTGTTCTAAAACACATGAGAAAGCAGCATAGCATCCCCACCCTCTACCCTGTGACTCTTTCAAGTGATGGTCATTTTTTTATTAATTGTGAGATTTTTACCTGCACTGCTGTTATTGTCACTGCTAAAATAGATGGTGTCGGCTTGGATTTGCATTTGGTAAGGACAGGAGACAGCTCTTCCACCAAACAGCATGTCTGTGAGAAGGTGCCTCTTCTAAAGGGCTTAAACTAAGTTTGGACTAGAGAAATGGGTTTAGTTTCAACCATTGATTTGGGTTTGGTAAGAGGACTCTTGAACGTTTCCTGCTGATCAGATCATGGCCAAAGGGAAGCAGGGTGCTTGGAACAGTGCTGTATCTGTGGTTGTGCAGGACGTGGCTTTGCAGAATACCAGGTTGGATTTAAAATGAATTTATGCAAACATCAAAGTAGGGCCAACTTTGGAAAGACCCCTCTGTTATGAAAATGCAATTAATCTGTAGTTGAATAAATATCACTGTTAGAAGGTACTTGAATATCAGATTGATTTAATCTGAAAATAATTGAGAATGCACAGCTGAAGTCCATCAGATAGAGGAAGGCAGATTATTCTGATATTCTATTAGGTTTGGTGGCAAGGTTTGCCATATGGTCGGCCTGACATTTGGGGCAGGACATGTGGTCACTGTCATTTGGGGCAGGACACGTGGTCACTCTGTCATTTGGGGCAGGACACGTGGTCACTGTCCTTTTGGGACAGGACATGTGGTCACTGTGAATTTGGGGCAGGACACGTGGTCACTGTCCTTTTGGGGCAGGACACG
>JAWWEE010000002.1:3175769-3210665 GCA_035221455.1 Xenops minutus
GGGCTATGGGGTCTGTGGGGGCTTTGGGGTCTGTGGGGTCTGTGGGGTCTGTGAGGGCTGTGGGGTCTGTGAGGGCTGTGGGGTCTGTGAGGGCTGTGGGCTCAAGCGAGTGGAGCAGTGGCCATCCCATCTACACAGAGCTAACCCTGTTTGCCCCCCACCTGGTTGTTTTGGGCCTGTCAACCATTTTTCCAGTCTCGTACATCAATTAAATGAGCCTTTTCCCCTAGCTGAGCCTGCTGTGCCCGTGGCAGTGGCTGGGCAGTGATCTCCCCCTGTTCTTGTCTCGACCCACGAGGCTTTTGTCGTGCTCTTCTCTGCCCTGCCCAGCTGAGGCCGGCAGTCATAGGGTGGTCTGGGGGATCGCTGGCACCCAGACAGGGTCAGCCCCCACTGATATTTAGGTGTTCTTTTGTGAAGCAGTTACTGAAATACGGGGATGAGATTTGGTAAACTGATCATTCTTCCACCTTGAATACATTGAAACTGTGAGAAAGATTCATGCACCTATTGGAGTTCAGAATTGGGTAAGCTTCTGTGAATACATTTTATATATTGTTGATATTTCTTCTTTATGCAATAGTTTCCCTTAATGAACACCCAAAGACAAGATAAAGAGCCAAATACTAGGTTGGACTCTATGATCTTAGAGGATTATTTCAACCTAAATGATTCCATGAGTTTGTGTGTTCCTTTGGCACTTTCTCTTTTAAAAAAGCACTTGTACTTTACTGACACTCATTTTCTTTCAGTGATTTAGATGTTCTGCATTTTAAAATGAACAATTTTGCATTTCAGGAATAGATCTCTTGCCACTAATTCTAATTTATAAATTTACAAAAGTATATATCACATCTGTATTTAAACATTACTGCAGTGAATACTATCCAGTTTTTCCAAATGTACTTATTTAGACTATAAGGAACTGAATGATGATAAAATCCCAGCACATGAATGTGGCAGAGCCCAGGAATTTGTTATGCTTATTGCTCTCAGGAGTGTCTAATCAGGTAATGATGGCACCTAACTTGACTTTGGTCATGGTATCTCTCAAAAATAGGCAGAAAAGTCAGTAGTGGCAATTATACTTCATCTCCTCTCACTGCACAGCTCCCAGAATGCAAAGACACTTCTTTGATGGTTAGAAAGGGAAAAACAAAATTGATTATTTTAAACCTCCCTGCAAAAGCTATTGCTCCCTTTGCAGCCCTGCTTCAAGTGCAGTGTCAACTATGGGGAGCAGTAACTCTGCAGGGAGTGCAGTGGCTTCATATGGAAATTTATGCACAGGGTTTCTGCAAGCCTGGCATGTGTTGTGCTCCTCAAACACACCACCAGGCACTTCCTGCTACTTGATGTGACAAAGGGAAGAGAGATCCCCTCCTTTTCCACACAGCAAGAGGAAAGCCTGCAGAGTGCATGTACACAAACAAGAGACTCATGATCCACAATTATTTCTGAAAGCCAGTAGAACTGGAAATTCTGCTGCAACGAAGTTCTGCCATTTCCATGGATTAATTTTGATAGAGCTCCTCTTTTGGAGGGTACAAGGGATGTTCTTTTTGAGCCTCCATATGCTCTGAAAGGATAAAATTAATAACCTAGAAATAATATCTTTTTAGTGTACTCTTCATCAAAATTATCACTGGGAAATGAGGAGAAGTAAAAAAATTGTCTTGATATCTTAAAGTTTCTGAGTATGCAATGGCCCCCATACCTGTTTATTTATCAGCACATCCACGGGGTTTCCTCTTCCCAATATATTTGTTTCTCCTCCACTTTCTAATAGCAATAGACTTTTGGTCACTGCTCACGTTAAAGAGGCATCTCCGTGCCTCTGCTCTCCTGGAATAAATTTCCCTTCCACTTGAAGCCCCTCCTGGGTCCTGTCTGGTTGATGCCAGTGCCCTGGTTGTCTGCATTAAGAGCACTCACCCCTCAGTCAGTGCTTCCTTGCCCCTGTGTGTTTCTCCTCTGTGTTTCCCCCAGGACTCTCCATCTCCAGCTGCACACTGCTGAGGACCTCATGTTACAGCTGACCCTGGCCAGGTCCCAGCCTGTGCCAGCAGTCATTGATAAGTGTTTAATCTGGGACTGTCATTTAGGGAGGCTAACTGGGATAAACCCTACGTTTTTACAGCACTTCTGGTGAGCTCATGCCCTTTCACCTTCCTTACACTGCATGTGTGCTCTGGGCAGCAGCACCAAGTGAGAGAGGACAGTGTGGACACAGAATCCCCCCGTATGTTTGTGAAGCGTGTTTTGATTTACCATGTTCACTGTGAACCTCAGTTGCTGGGGCACCAGAAGGAAAAAGAGCCAGCAGGAGTTGGAGCTGGGATAGGAATGATCCCTGCTTCCCACAGGCATAAAACATGTGTTATCCCAGTGTCTCCTTTGAGCTAGCAGGGTAGGTGCTGATACTGCCCTTAGATGGGACGGAGAGACAGCCTTGGACAGATTCTGGTTGTTTTGAATCCATACTGGTGTTTCATAATAGATACAGTATTGGCTGTTTGTTCAAATGCTCTCAGAGCTAGTGGGAGGAGGAGTGTATGTTTTTGTATGTTTTCTGTATATGCTTTTGCCCAGAGCACACACAGTCAGTACACTCTCAAAACCTGCACACTGAACCGTAAAATCGAGGGATTACACCAGATTAGTCATGACAACACCAGTCACTGTTGTGCAGCAACAATAGCCACATCTTTAGGGAAAGTTGTGCCAGTTCCACCCAGTGCAGCATCAGGAGCTGTTCTTTGACAACTGCTAATAGAGTTGGAGGATTCTTCTGCAGGAAGTAACAGTGAAGCTCAGGTGATTCTTTCTGCATGATTATGTTGGATTCTCCTCACCCCCAGAAGACGTGGTGTCTCAGCAGTTCGTTTCTATTCAAAGGTGTAAAAGATGTTCCAGAAGTGAGGACCAAACCCCACTTGCTCAAGCTAAGGGTGTTCAGTTGCTTTGAAACATAAATGGTTCTTTGCAACTTTGATTGCAATGCTGAAGTTGAAACTATAAAAGGACAAAGCTAGGAAAAAAAGCAGATGGGAAAACACTGGCAATGCCTGTTAATAACCCTTAATCACCCCTTTCCCCCCACTCTTGATGAAAATAATTATTAAAAACAGACCACTGCCCTTTCAAAGTGGTAATCAGTGTAGGTCTGTATTTTTGCCAGGCTAAGTAATTCCATGTCTTTCTAAGAAGATGCTATTTTCATTTGAAGCTGGGATGACTTAAGCACGATATTTCAAAAATGGGTGGTGATTGATTAGTCATTAGTCTAATAATGGACTGCATCTGCATTTTTCCCTCCATCTTTATCATATTTTACATAATTCATTTGGCTTAATTGGACATTAAAATCTTTTTCCCTATAACCACCACAGCAGATTCACCCACCTCTGCTTGGATTCTCCTGGGATCCCTCTGGCCCTGTTCAGTGCTGCTCAGAAAGCCCAATTCCACGCTGTGGGACAAGGTGGCACAGGGAGGGGGTTCTGTCTGCCTTGCCTGTGTGCCCCCTGGTATTTTTCCTGAGTCTATTTAGTTTATGCATTACAAGGCCTCAAGTAATAACTCTTACCAGGTTTCCGATGTGCTTCAGGCAGTAAATGTGTGAGGTAATGACTCCTTAAAATATTCCCAGTAACTCACATAAAATGGGGGTACAGATCAGAAATTCAGATTTTTGGAATGTCTCAGTCTGAGGCAGCTGAAGCTGTTCCTCATGTGGCCACTTTGTCTACTGGCACTTAAAGGCAAGGAGTTTCCACCAGCTCTGTGTGCTCAGAACAAACTCCTTTTACTGGGAACAAGACTGGTGAGACCAGTAACAAGCTCATCAGCCAAAGGGCAACCAGATTCCCAGTAGTAAAGGGGAAATAATTATCAATCTTCTTTCTAGCTGGCAAGGGGCCTAGAGCTTGAATCTCTTGCTACTGGGGTTGATAAAATGTCAGTGTAGTCATCCTAAGAGTCCCTTGAAATACACTTCATGTGGCTGCATCTGTTTTGGAAACAAAGGACTTGCAAATCAGAATTTGTCATAGTGAAAATGAATTGCTGTTCCCTTACTATTTTGCCTTTTAAAAAATATTTGCAAAGGTGATGAAACAGCTACTGACCTGCCTTCAGAAATAAACTTTGAAGAGGATACTCCTGGGAGGAGTTTACTGCAGTCTAAATTAGATAAAGCAAATTGATGTGGTTCATGTATTATTGATCTTTCAGCAATAAATCCAGAGGGGTGTTTGTAAACAAGAGACATAATTATTCAGATTTTTATCCTTCTTGCTGGTGTGAAACAGCATTTTTCAGGGAATATATACCTAAAGCATGCCTGATGATTAGTCCCACTGTTAATCATTATTAAAATTCAGAAGAAAAAAAATTATATTTTTTAAAAAGGGAAGAAGGAAATGGATTTTAAAAATGTCCTGGAAATTATACAAATTTGTTAATTCCTGATGTTACAATTATTTGTTTTGTTTGCAAGTGCCAGTTAAGATTGGGATTGTGATGTATATGGAGCTGAGTGTGCCCATTTTAATGGGAGATCTGGAATATAAAGATGTTCATTAAGTCAGCAGGAAGGTAAAGAGTGGAGGGGGGAACTGTGAAGGCAATTAAAGGACTTACAAAGTCCTTTAAGCAGAGGCTGGAACAGAGCCAGTCTTTGAATGCAAACTAATTGAATCCTTGTATAAATTCTTTAATTACCTCAGCGTGCACACACAAAACAGTACCGACTTGATTCTATAGACTAAGCAGCAAGTCTTACCAGTTTTATAGAATCATTCTACATGCTCTTTGATTAGAGGAGGTAATGGAGCCAGGCTGTGGCTGCTGCAGCAGCAAATGTAGTGTAAATGGAAATCAGGACAATGGGGATCTGCTTTTGCATATCTTCTCCGTGGAGCTCATTGTCTCCTCCTTTTACATGCAGGAAATCAGTCAAGCCCTGATGGTCCACCCTGCTGTTCAGTAAAATATGGCATCCAAAAGACATCATAGAGAAGGTGTTAGTGTGGCAAGAAACAAGAAGAAGAAAACCATGAGCAGGGCAGAGGGCTCTTCCATGAATTACTAAAATAATAACTAACAGGGATGAAAGAGCCAAAAGTTCATAGAAGAATTCAAAGTGATTCCGCCTTAAAGCTTTTGAAAATGGCCCATGGCCAGATGGAAATGAGTTCATTTAACATATGACTTATCCTTTTCTTTGAATGGTGTGTGGCTCCAAATAATCTGTCAGCTTGGTTACATTCCTGGTTTATTTCTTCCTATTGAAAAGTTGTTATCCCACATCTCCAGCTCAGTTGATTTAGATAAAGTATGGAATAGAGCTGGCATCAAGTGAAGTAGTAGTGAAGTGTAATAGCCAGCTCACTAACAAAATCATTATGTGATGTTTCCAGTGTAGCAGCTGCCTTGGGATCAGTAGTAATTAATGCATTTAGTATGAAGCCTGTGGACAGAGTATGCTGAGGCTCATCAAATAGCTGTGTGCACATGTTGGGATGTTGCCATCAGAACCCTGTTTCCCTATGTCAGTTTGCAGGTGAGGTGTGCTGTCTTCTCACAGAAATCCGGTGGGATATGCTGTTGGATGTTGCACCCTCCACACAGCTGGTTTGTACCAGGCGTCCCGCAGGGACTTGTTAAAAACCCCGAAGGCTTTGACAGCAGGAGCTGGTTGATCTGCCACTGAGACAAGGGGTGAGCCCTTTGGAGCAGGACCATCTCCAGCTTGCTTACACAGCGCCTGTCACAGTGGGATGGTGCTGCCAGACCAGGTTTCTCCAGCACTGCTTCTGTTCCAACAGTACCTGCAAGGCTCAGGGGGCTTGTCCTTTCTGGTGTGGCCAAAAAACACCTTGTGAAAGGGAGCTTAAATTGACAAGTTAGGGTTGCTCAGTGTACCTGGCACCTACAAACGATTGGATTGTGTAAATTCCTGTGAGAGGGGAGGTTTGTTTACTTTCAGGATCTGTAGTAAAACTGGGAGAAAATAGATATGGCAGAGAATAGGATGGCGAGATTGAAAGAGAGTGGGGTATGGGTCTTCTCTTGTGGTGTGCCAGCCACTGTAGCAAAACTAATTAATTGAGGGAAAGACCTGTAATAAAAGTAAATCAGATCGTTTTCCTCATAATTATGCCACTAGTAACAATCCCCCTGTCGGGGCCAGTGAGAAGGTCAGTCAGCTCTGCAGCTGCAGTCACTTTGGGGCAGGGACTGTCTCTGATCAGTGTTTGCATAATATCTGTTCCAGTGCAGCGTTCTTGGGGCTGGGGGATCTATGAGCTGGATCATGTTGTTACTTAAGAGAGAAATGGCATATTGAAAATCCATGGGCACAACTGTTGATGACAAAAGGAGGGGAGTCACAGAGCACCCACTGGAGTGTCCTCTGTAACTACCCTGAGTGGATTATGTACAGTCTTACCCAGGTGGACTGTCCATTGATCTGGGTCAAAATTGCTGAGCTACCAAAGCTGTAGTTAAGCAGCATTTATTGAACTGAAGTGCACTGAACACATACAAAACAAGTCTGAAGACAGACATATTCTAAACCAAAACAAAACCATGCACCACCTCACACAAAGGTATTTGTTAAAATGCCTCTATGGATAGAAAACATTGTGGGTAAAACTCAAGAACATGTCACGTCAGAGGATATGAAATAGTGGGTATAGGGGATACCAGTGATTTCCTAAGTGGACTGTTGATAGTGATGGACACAATCTTTGCAGAAGAAAGTGAAAAGAGAGAGGATGGTGAGGTGTGGAGAACTGGTCCAGAAACCACGTATTTACTCTGGGGAATGGAGGGAACTTTCTACACATACACTCAGTTCCTCTTCCCTTTACTGGCAGGATAGGCAATGACCTAAGGAAAGGAGATATCCCACTGACCTGTGCGTGTCCCATACTCCCAGTTTGGAGTTACTCCTGTGTGCCAGCTCCACCAACACCTCTGCTCAGCTGAGGTGGGCATCTTTAACCTCTAAGAAAGTCAGACAATTCCAAACCTGGTGATCAAGTTTGCAGCAGTTGCTTTAAAAACATCAGCAATGGGTACATGCATGGTTAATCCATACTTCATGCTGTCTGAAAGGGTGGGGAAGAGAGAAGGAAGAGCATCAGCAATTTAGCCCAGAAAATAGTATCCAAGGAGGATGTGAATGACACACCAATTGAAATGCATCAGGGACAGGGAAGAAGGGAGTTTTTCTGCAAAACCCACTTGTATTTAACCTAAAGGATATAGATTGCATGTGAACAGGTACTTTTCTATCCATTTTATGTTTGTGGCCTGAAAGCTTTATAAATGCAAGGCCAGGCAGGTTCTAGATCAGTGGCAGAAGGTGGATGGGGGACCTGCTGCTAATGTGAAATTTAGTACTTTTATCACAGCAAGGGTATGTAAATATTGCTGGTTAGAGTAAGGGACTGGATAATGTATGGAAGCATTGCTTGTAAGAGGAAGGGACTAGATTTGACAACTTTTCCAGCATATCCATGATGATGCCTTTTTTCCCCCCCCTCTTGTTAAAAGTTTGTTCTCTTAAGATCCAGTTCAAGCCATGTAACCATTTGGAGTGTAGTTGGTGTGTTTTGGGGGGGGGGTTGTTGTTTGTCTCCCTGAGGGAATGCTTGACCTCATCCTTTGTATGGGCTGAACCTTCTGGAAGGAGCCAGATGAAACAAAGGAGAATGAGGTGGGTACAGCTGGGGGGGATAGTTGAACAGAGCCTAATGCTCAGCACCATGTTGGTGTGGGGTGTAGTTATGGCTACTGAGCTTTACTTGCAAAACAGCCAGTGCTGAGAGCGCACACCTTGCAGGCTGCTGAATTCTCCAGGCAATCATTACTTTGTTTCTTGGTGTTAACTCTGTATTAGTCCCTGTAACAAGCCAGAATGGAGTTTTGACATTCAGATCTCTTCCAAATGAACCTAAATATTTCATTACACCTACACCAGGATAGTGATTTGCAGGCCATTACTTCTACTTGGGAAATCAATGGATATTTTAAGATCTTAAGTCCTCTATTTGCTGGAAAAATCCACACATTTCTTGCAGGTATTATTTATGTGAAAGATGTAAAAAATAACTGAATTTTAAAAAACCATGGATGCAGTACATACCCCATGTTTCACCTGATTCTCAGTTCCATACTGTTGTGATTCTCCTTCCAAACAATATCCTCTAATCTAATCTTGTGCTCATGCATAGATTGGAAAAGACATTGACTGTGATAACTGTGAGTGCACAGAGATAACAGTGGAGCTGCTTTGGGTATGTTGAATCTTTAAGAGTTTAAGATGAAAAGTAAATGTTTCTACGTGGGTAGTTGGGGGTTCTTTCTGTTGTGGTGGCAGGAATTAGCTAAACAAAGTCATGTTTGGGCATCCTTTACCCTGCCTTCTTTGAGTTTTGCATTTCATATGAACATACAAAATACTTCTTTAAGGTTTTTTGTTTTAATTAACCTGGACCAGAGGCATGGGGGATGTGGTCCTACTGTCTTTCCTTGCATAGTCCCTGAGTGCTTCTGTCTCACTGGAATGGCTGAGCTGCCCTTAGCATGCCTGTGGAATGTACAACAACGAAGGAATGTCTGTTTTGTTCCCATCTCGTGCTTCACATGGGAAACAGGAATACACACATTTAAAAGCAGGGCTAAAGGGCCATTCCTGGGAGAAGAAAGAGAATCACAAGGCATGTTCTTAGGGACACTGGTATCAGAATTCAAGATGACCTCTTTTCTTTTTTCCCTTCTGGTGTCTCCTGATCTGGTCTCTTTACAAGCCATATTGTGTTGTTGCTATTCCAATCAACAGAGATGAGAAAAGGCTGTGATAACCTCGCATTTAATAACTTACATTTGTTTAAATACTTACAGCTGGTGTGTGTGGCATCAGTGGGTGTCCAGCCCTGTGTCATAGACTTTCTTCTTGGCAGAAGGACAAAAGCAATGCCTTGATTTTGTTTCCATCGTTGGCAGGGGGATGTGATTGCTTCCTGTGACTCGTCCGGCGTGATGAAGCTCTGGGACATTCGGAAGCTGGTCCCTATTTTGTCCATCGATGCTGGCCCACATCCTGCCAACCAGGTCGCCTTCGATCCCTCTGGTAAGGTTCTAAAACAACTTCTTCTGCCTGAGACAGGGTTTATTTTGAAATCTCTCTCCTCTCTGGTTCTGAAGCCAGATAGCATGAGTGAAACAGTGTGTATGTGTTCATTTTAAGTTAGAATTGCCTGATTGTGCCAGTGATCAATACAGTGTTTTCTGTGGACTAAACTACCAAATTGGACTAATGCTCCATTTATGTAAAATGAAAAAAGTGCAATAACAAAGAGTACAATTAATTACAAAAATATTACATAAAATACAGAACTGATCAATGAGGGTAAAAAGCTTAGCAAGATTCCCTGTGTCCTAGTGATGTTTATTGTCCATTACTGTTTGTTTCTGTATTTGCTAATTCTGTAGTTGCATTTCATAACCAATCTTACTAAGTCCTCTAACAATTGCCCAAGAACTTCATCGTGTTGACAGGACTGCTTATTGGGCACAAAGAACTGAATTAACCAGTTATTTTTCATCATCAACCGTGTATTACAATGTCAGCAATATTGTGAGTGAACATGCATTTTCATTTGAAGAGGGGCTGTTCTACAAACATTTTTGTTTTAAAACCAGTATTAATCTTCAGTTCCAAAGCACAGAATTAGATTCTAGCCTAGGAAATCATTTTACTCAAAGGTAGTACAACATGATATGTTATAATAATATATAATGTAATATATATAGGTATATTGAAAATATAAGTATACATTTGCATTGTATGTTCATAAAATATAAAGTTTTGATCGCATATGAGAGATAATTAAGGAATCATTAAAGAAAAATAATAGTATGATATTTTGTCATAATGACCTATATACTGTGGAACACGTAATATCAATATATTGAGTAACTTGGCAGAAGACTTGGCCATCAGATTCTAGGTTATTTGTGTAGTGATTTCACGGATCTCTCTGCTGTATCATTAAATAAGGTATGTTCATTACCAAGGGAGAAAAAAATGCATTGACATTTAAACTGTCCATTTTTGGACAGTTTCCCAAAGACGAGTTTAACCACTATTGTATTTATGTGTGTAATTTGGAATAAGAGCTCATTTTTTGTTCAGGAGGAGGTGGAGAAGTTTTGCATTTTTGTTTCTGGAGTATAATGTTGGCTCCTTTGCAAAGGAACCTCATCCCTGAAAATTGCAGTCTTTCCAGCCAGATGGGAACTTTCCAGTAGAAGGGTTATCAGCTTCAGGTAATCTGAATGGGCACATTTTTCCATCATTTGGATAAAATGCAAAATTTTCTCTGCAGGAGTAACCACACAACAGAGATATCAGATTGGGGTGGATGATCACAGAGGCAGAATGCAACAGGATGCAATCCCAGCTATAAAGATAGGAAAATACCTGGCTAAGACTCTTGCCGTGCCTGCTGTAAGAGGGGTGCTCCCTGCACCACCTAAGCAGGGACAGAGGGTGAGCAGCCCATACCAGGCACTATCCATATGAGCAGACTGCTTTTTTTGGCTAACACCATTGTTGCCAAGCCAGGTGAAGCAGACTTAGCCTGAGTAATGCTAACATGGCCCTTGGTAGATCAATTAGAGGTTGAATGATGCTTGTCTGCAGCAGACTGGGTAAAATGATTCAGCAGGTTCCTGCAGTGTTTGTCTAAACAGTCATCCACAGGGTTGGTCAATCTAAACTATTCTGCCAGTCATTTGAGGGGAGTTAAATAAAAAAGGTCTTGAAGTAAGTGAGTCAGAATGCTCCAGAAATAAACGGTGATGGGCGAATATATTTTGTGTTTAACAGCCTGGGAATGGGACATCTGCCTCATTCAGGATGTCTGCCTGTGGAACAGCTTGGGTGGATTTTCCTTATCAAAGCGTGGCTGAATTTCCAGCTGTATCTCCCAGTCCCTCCGGGTGATGTTACACCACCCAGTGTAAAATACTTGACTGCATTAATAGTCATAGTCACAAATTGTTCAGAGTCTTACAGGTGGATTTAATTACCAGATTAGAGAGCCATGGTTGAGCAGGTTTTTTCTTCTGCCCCATAATTATTTAAATTAGAGCTAATAATGATAGAAGGGGTTTATGAAAAGTTGGGCAGTATCAGCAAAAGAGATTGAGGTCAGAGATAGTAAAGCCTCAGCTAATGGAAGGATTTTGTTTGGTTTCCCTTTGTGTTGTTTTCAAGTAATTATCTTCACAAATGCAATGTAGACAAGCACATCTTACCTTTTGCTTTTGAGTGGTATTATCTTTGTCAGTATGATGTGCATTGGGTGGGATGTGCTTCCCAAAGAGCCACTACCAAGGAGGAGCTTGTAAGTTACTGGGGTTCTCCTGAGGGCATTACTGGGGATGGTCCTTGCTAACTCCAGTGATCCGAATGCTATTCATGGCATAAATGCCTGGCCATAAAGCCATTCTCTTTCTTCTGAGTCATTTCACACTCAGAACTGAAATAATGTAGTGAAAAAAGTTGTGTATAAATCTTTCTGCTTCAGCTACACTCTGCATTAGCTTTTCTTTAGCTCAGCCTAGAGGTGGGCTTTTCATAGGGCATCCTTGGGAATGAGGAGACATTAACTGCATGACTAATTACCATTGCTCTTCATGAGGATTTTCAGTTTTGCCCCAGTCTTTCTGGAACAAGCTCATGGTCTTTCAGTGAGAAATGGGGATGGAGCTGCCTGGGACTCAGCCCACTGAGGGTGATGCTCTTCACTATAGTGCTAAATAGCAGAAATTGCTCTGATATTAGATACAAAGAACATGTCCTTTGAATTCTGCATGCTGTGGATGGTCTCAGAGAGAGGACTGACTGTGGTTACTGTGCAAGATGGATCACAAGGTAGCTGATTTTTAAACTGAGTTCACTTTTATTTTCTCATGTGCAAACTAACAGTATCTTCATGTGCATATATTCTCATGTAGCATTCAGGAATCCCTTAGACACCATCTTGTCATCACCTTTTGTGTTTCCACTTGCTGTTTTGAAAATGTGAATATGCTTAATCACAACACAGCATTGCATATGTAAGAGAAGCTGTAGAAGATTCCAGTTTATATGCTGTGAAATATTGATTTATTATCACAGTGCATTAAAATAAACCAACCAAACAAACCCCGCTTCACAGCAACAATCCAAAATCAAGGGAGTTGCAATAAGGCCAAGGGAAAGCAAATAATATTTGGAAAAATTTACTGCTGTATTTGAAGATCTAGAGGTACAGTGAGGTGTAATTTAACCTGCTTCCATCCAGGCTGGGCTGTGTGGCTCTCAGCACAAATAAATTGCCTTAGCATGCCTCTGGCTATCTCAAAGGGCTATAGGTTTTATTCTGAGGAAGAGGATATTAAAGGAAAATTAAAATTTATAAATGAATGTGCATGTGGAGAAATGGCAGGACCAAGATTACCTTGTGATAGAAGTGGTTTATTTTAGGAGACAGGAATTCTGGGAATGCACGAGACACACTGGCAGTGAACAGATGGTGCCACTGCCAGCCATGGAGGGGTCAGGGCAACTGCTCAGTGTTGCTATCTAAAAAGAAGCTTAATTTGCTTAATTACACATCATATGGCATCACACAGGGCCCTTACCACAACACAGTTACCACATCAGCCCAATGGGTAGCAATTGGTTGCTGTTCTTCTGGAGCTGTTTTTGGTGTCAAATAGTGGTCCAAAGAAGTTGTTTCTCCATATTGCCCACCCTTTACTGAATACAGAACTGTTGACAGGATTTTCTGGGATGCCACTGCTGAAGCATTTCCAATATCTGCACTTGACATTATATGGGCTATTGCTGACAATATCAAAGCCACAAGTGATCCACACAGACCTCAAGAGGCATGGAGATTAAACCTCAGATGGTTAGAATTCCTGCTGATACTGAGTCAGCAGGTAGAGTTCCAAAATTACAGTTTTCACATTCCTTATCTGGTAACAATTTGCGTGTTCAGGACAGAACTGGCAGACATAGTCCTTGCATATTGATCTTGCAGTGCCCGCTCAATTTTCTCTTGTTTGTCCTCAGTTTTGGTTGATATATTGGCTGCAAAGACAAGCTGGTGTTGAGGTGACAGAGCCAGGTGTCTCCCTTCCCCTTCCCATCCGTGGTGGCTGCATTGGCAGGGGATACACCTGCACCTTTCAGATCTCAGGAAGTGACTGTGTCCACATATAAAAAGAACTGGAGCAGGACAAGATCTTTACTCTTTATCCCACTTGTTTTGCAGTTTCTGAAGTTTGCTTTTTGTATTTGTTTCCCTCTTGATCACAGATAAAGTCATGCATGATGGGAGAAAAATCCTCTAGTGCAGAATTTACCAGTAATCTTTTTAGAGGCATCTGATTTTGCCCATATAGAGCAATTATGTGCTGACATTAATGTGTGTTTTTCCTTGTGACCCCCATTTCTGACTGAAATGCTTTTTTCATTACAACACTTTATTGCTCTGTGTTCTTTAATCTCCAAGGCAGATTACTTGATAACATCAATTGATTCCTTAGGGTGCTTTTCCCCTTGTGGTTCAGTGCCTGAGTCCCTGCCTCAATTCTGACTATGTATGTGCTGTCACAGGCAATGCAGTCTCAGCTTGGGTAATTTTCACTTGATTGAAGTTATTGCCAATTAACACAAACTTCTGATCGCTGATGCTGGGTATTGAGAAAAAAGAAAACATGAAGAATTAAACAACTGTTGAAGTAAATGTTTTTTCTCCCTGTTTCCCAGTCTCAGCATAAGCCAAACTTGTCTCCTTCCCCCCTCCTAGCCTCTGCTTGCCCTGTTTTGCTGCAGGCTGCACCCCATCATCCCAATTCCTCTGGTGCAGCAACAGGGGACGTGGCAGGTTGGGGTTGTGTGGTGGCTTCTGTCTGACACTCCCCCTGCTTCTTACTGCTCTTCCCCCACTGCTCCAGGCTGTCACTGCTCCTCTGAGGGTCACCCACGGGCCAAGGTGTGTATATCTCTGCATGATTTATGGCCCCCATGATGGGGCACATGTGCAGATTAATTGGGGATTATGTGAAAATTACCTGTGTGTCAGCGTATGAGCTGATGGGGCATTCATGCATAAGGGAATTGGGTGCTCATGTATGAACTAATTGGATTCATTTGTTGGGCACTGGTGTGGCTGTTGTAAACTCTGCAAACTGATCCTCAATATGCAAAGAGAACTTTGCATAGAAATAGATTGAAACAGGTATAATAGGTATAATTCTTTGGATTTGTCCTGGCCCTTGCTTTTTGACACAGAGAGCTCAGAGAACTCCCAGTTCTGGTTCTTAGTGGGTCTGGGCTTGCTACAGGGCTGTAACTCCTCCTAACAAGGGCGGCAAGGTGGTCCAGCCATGGGTTTGGAACACATCTTTCCAATTCCTTTGAAACATTTGCTCTTTACATCAAGAATTGAGACTTACTTTGCTGCCTGCTTTGCAGGCTCTTCTCAAGTCTATTCATAAAGCATAAGCCACAATCTTGTACATCACTTGTTCCTCCCCCTTCTCCCATCAGGAATTGTTTAATGTCTGTCCCATCAGAACCCTTTCATTTGCTATGGGTTCAGTGCTCCAAGATCTGTTTTCACTGCATCTTTACACACCTTTTCTATACAAACTAAGGATTCACATAGTCTGTTTCTTTTAAATATAATTGATCCACATTCTCTCAGATTTTGCTTAATGAGCACAAATGCAGCCACCTGCGTATCTTAGTTCGCCATTTATTACTTGGTGATCAGCACTTTTAGTTTCTCTTCACTTTCTTCTTGGCTTCAGCTCATCTCCAAGTGCTGTGTCAGTGCTGTGTGTGAGCTCTGTGTGCCTCCTCTGTCTGCTGCAGAAACTGGCCAGAAGCAGTCAGGAAAAGAAACCCACCCTTCCATCCTTCCTGCCTTCCTTCCTTCCTTCCTGAATGCCCACCCCTACTTTACAAGATCTCAGGGAGATAAAGTTTCAGGTCCACTATTTGTTGACCAAGATGTTTTTTATAGAAGCAAAAGATTTTTCAAACAGATACCTGGGGTGGAGGGAATAATGGTGGGCTTGTTCCCCTCACGCTGGCAAAAGGGTGTTGTCCTTCGTGCCTCAAGCTGAAATCCCTGCTTGGGCAGAGCTTTGCAATAAGCAAATGCTGTTGCCCCAACTGTGTGCTCTTGGACACTGCACCAATATTGATGTTTTGTCCCTAGGGAGACTGCCCAGCATGATGTTTGAACTGCTGAAGCCATTAGTGGACTCCCTGGTATGGTCCGAGTTGGTTTACACAACCCGTGGCCTGTTTTCCAGTCCTGATCCTGCTGCTTAGCCTGGGAAGTGGGATGACAACATGTCCCTGTCAATCTTCTTCCTCTGAGGAGAGCTTACAACATCTGTTGACCATCCTTAATTACACCTTTGGTCAGCAGGGGACTGAAAGGATGTGCTTGGAAGACTACATTACTCAACAGTAATTCCTCCTCTCCTAATCCTCACTGCTGCCCTCACTGCTGCTCTATGTCATTTTTAACTCATTCTCAACATTTGTTTTTCTGTCCATAAAACCCCTGCAATTTGGAGGCAGTGGGTAGATTGGAACTTACACAAATACGAGCTGATTGACAGATCATTTTGTCTCCTTGTTTCATGGGGGGATGAATCTATCACTCTCCTTATTTGTGACTGTTGCAGTTTGCCAAAGGGAAAAGGCTGGCAATGAATTTTGCCCCTTTGTTGATCAGGAGAAGAGTCGTGCCGTGCAGTATTTCTGGTGTGTCATGACCATTTCTCAATACAAACAAACACCACAATATTTAAATGCGCTAGAAGGGAAAGAAAAGGGATTCTTAAAATATATGACTTTCAGTACGCACATAATTTAAAACATATGAAATATTTGTCCTTTGGAAAGGAAAGGGATGTGGCTTGGAAGCCCCTTCTTTTGCATTTTTTGCCCTCGTTGCAGATAGTTTTGTCTCTGGCTGTGTTTGCTGAGCTAATGAGGGAGGGGACTGTGTACTACTGCAGGCAATTGCTTTGAGCGCTGAGCACTTTGAAGAGATTAGCCCCATTGATATTCCCTTCATCTTCGTTAGAGAGGAATGCTCCCTTCCCTGGAGTGCAAGGAGATGGACAGCTATTTAATAGAGCCAGCCTTTTTCAAGTAGATACTGTAGTCCTGAATTCCCATCTCACTTGCCTGCATACACCCAGCATAAAAACAGTGTTCTGGAGGCCAGGGTTGGTCCTCATTAGTGCGAGATATTGACCTGTTAGGGGTTTTTTTGAGGACCCCAGGTTGATTGGATTATTATCTGACTGGTTAAATGTTATTCTTCAAGGAGAAGCAACAGTTTCAGCTGTTCAGGCAGTCAGCCAAAACATGGTGATGAGCAAATTGTTTGTTCCAAGAGTAAATGAAGGGAATGTCCACATGATTTTTGCCATCCTTGTATTAAACTAACAGAAGCTGAAAATTGGAGCTTTACGCATCCCAAGTGGGACATAACTGATAAAAATTTTGATTCCCCAGCAACTACCCACAAACTGAATTAAAATGGTTTGTAAGAAGTTGGCTTTTTTTCTAATCTCATTTTGACTAGGCACAAGTCTTAAAATAATAATGCATCCAGCATCCCATCTCTAGCATTTGCTGCTTTTGTAACTTTACCAGATCCGTGGGTTCTATTTTATATTTATTGTTTACATTAATTCCAACTCACAGAGTGCTGCAATTAGTAAATTCCCACTCTGAATGTATTTACAGTGATAAAATGAGAACTCCTTTCTTTCACTCAGACTGAACAGCTCCATCCCAAGCCTGGCTTAGATACAGGAGCTTCATCTCCTGATTAACTTATTCCTGCAGACAGTCAGGAAGAAAGGACCTCTGAAGGTCATCACAGCCTTTCTTCCATGGAAGCTCCTCTTAAATATCGACAGCTCTCCAGGTCTTGTGTTTGGAGCATCTGTATTGTATGTAAAGAACGGATCGATAACGCATTCATCATTCATATCCTGCAATAAAAGAAAGGGATTTTTGAAATAAGGTATTATATTGATTTAGTATTTGTGTGTACTTTCCATGAGTTAAACATGCGAGTTGGAACAGCCGTGGCACCTCTGTCAAGGACTGGGTAGGTCAGGGAGTGGGAAGGGACAGCGATTTGCATCTTCAGCACTGCGGAAATGGAATGTATGTCCGTCAGTAATCAGAAGTCATTAGGTAGCTCACAGCTTTGTGAAATGATCCAGGCTGGTGTTGGGAGTGTAGAAAATATGCTTATGAAAAGAAGAATTTGGGTGGTGTTGTTTAAGGGAAGCAAATATTTAGAGAGGAGACTGATCCTTAGGACTGGATGCTTTGCAGTGACTGCTTAAGTAACTCCAGTCCTTGTTATCTTTAAATATCTAAATTATCCTTCAGGATAATTTAGATAATTAAGTCTGTTTACCCAAAGCTTTTTTCCCTTTCAAGAAACAAAGTTCATATTTTGAATCAAAACATTGAAATGTCACAGTTTCAGATTTAAAAAAAAAAAATCTGTATCCATAACCAGTATTTAACTTTCACCTTTTTGGAGGTAAAAACTATGCCAGTCTATGTTGAGTTTGAATAAGATACTTTCAGTAACTCAGAACTTACATTTTTAGCAAACTTTCTATTTTTCCAATATTCATTTTTAAAAGTAACTAAAGTCTAAAAGGAAATTATTCACCTCCAGATACCTGTATTGTGATTACCAAGAAAGTTTGGATTCCTTGAACAGCTCTTCCACTTGGTAAATGAAGTAGATTCAGGAGCTCGTTCTTTTCAGAGCTTGGAAAGTAGCACCTCTTTTCAAGAACGAGATCATCTTTAAATTAAAAGTATGCTGTCCTTAGCCTTTTTTTATTTTTATTTTATTGACAAATTGTCACAGGAGCTAAAATGCGTAATCATCAATAACAAGTGATCCATGGGGCTATGCAAAATATATTGATTAACAATATCATCTCCATACAGATGTCCTAGGAGTGCTTGTTATTTTTTATGGACCAATCTGGGAGTCCTGCTTGCATTTCCAGGGCCAGAGGGGAAGAAAGGGAGGGAAACAAAGTTCAGGGCATCTCTGCAGGTACCCCCGGTCAGAAGTGCAGGGGTGGGCAGTGTGTTGGCTGAGAAGGAAAAATGCTTCCAGCTGCTGCTGCCACGGGATGTGCCAGCCTCTCTTTGTCAGGCTGAAGTACAAAACAAGCCCATTGGCTTGAAGTGAGCTTGGAGCCTGAGACAAAATCCCCTGTGTCATGAAGGCATGATTTTAATTTGGTTTTAAGGCTGCTCCACCAGTAAGAAAATCCTGATTTAGATGCCTTTGAGGCATTTAACTTATGCTTATGCAGACCTATTCCTCAGAGAAAATTGGATACAATTTTAGGATTAGATGACTGACCTAGGGGAGAGAGAGAGAGTGCAAAACTTGCATAGTCACTTTGTCCAGATGGATATTCGCTAGGAAACCTTCAAACTGCTCATAAATATTGCCTGTCCTTTTGTAAAGGCTCCCACCAGCAAGCCCATGGTCATTTCCTGGGCAGGAAGAAATTTTTTGTACTTTTGGGCAAATAAATAAAGTATTTGAATTCCTTTTCTTTTTCTGTGGCAAAATACTATACATGATGATGAATGGGAAAATAAGCAAGGAAAGAAATTCTGTAAACAGCCTCCAAAGCCTGACTGGGATATTTGAGCTGTTTGTTTGTTTTGGGTTTTTTCCTCTGGAATGAACTTTCTTTATTTCTTTGCCTGTCTTTCAACTTGTGAAAATATCTTTCATGTAGAGCTGTTCTCTCTCTGAGTATCAGATGCTCTTGGGGAGTAGGGTAAGATCTACTTACTTTTCGTCTTTCTTCTCTAAACTGAATGAAAAAAGGAAATATCCTTTTTTTTTTATTTTTTTTCTTTCACTTCTAGAACAAAGCCAAAGAGGGTGACAGAGAGTTCTTTAATGTTGGGCCATGTCAAACATCATTCCCCCTTTCACACTGCATATCACAAATGACTGTGTGTGTGTGCAGCACCTGCGTGACCTGCCGGCAAACACAGAGGAGCAAACCCAGTGCCAGAGTCCCCACCCTGGCACTGGGCAGGGGGTGATGCCGGGGGAGAACACTCTGCTTTCCCTGCTGCTCTCCTCCAGTGCCCTGGGCGCTCCCAGGGCTGGAGACCTCAGGCACTTTGGTGTTCATGGAGCTGTTAAACTTGCCTGATCCTTTGGTTTGAAACTTCTTGATATTTGCAGCAGATCCCATAGCTGTGATGAAGTACTTCCCTGCCTTTGCTTTAAATCTCTTAATGATATATTCTGATTCTCGTACTGTGGGAATTAGTGAATAATTGTTCCTTGTTCAACCTCTCCATACTGGCACATCTTCCCCTGCACTCTTTATGGAGCCAAAGAGTCCATGCCTATTTAATCTTCTGGATGGATACGCCATTCCTCATCTTTCTTCATTGCTTACCCTTCTATAAATCTTATTTCGGGTACATTCTTTCAGAAACAGAGAAGAGGGACAAGTTCTCTAAGATGTATTTAAGATGTGTTTAAATCATGGTTTTAAAATAAGGCCTAATGAAGTTTCCTCATATTCTTCTTTAGCCCTAACCCCCCTCTCCCACCCAGTAAATCTTAAATTGTGGCATTATACTAAGCTGATGTTTTCAAAGAAGTATCCATGGTGGCTGTGGGATCTCTCTCCTGAATGACAAAGGCTAGTTTACTGTCCATCAATGAATTTATATAACTAAGGATACTTTTGTTCATCTGAACCATTTCATGTTTCTCAGGATTCAGTTTCATGTGCCACTTAAGTCTTGAGATTCTTCCATGAGTCTGTGAAATGTGCTGTTGTCTTGAAAACCGGAATAATTTTATATGATCAGTGCTCAGCTTCACAGCCTTTTAAAAATTATTAATGTGCTGACTAGCACAGGTCCCAGAAAAAATGCCCCATTCCTCTGGTAATCTGTTCCTGTATGTTCCTATGTCCTGTTGGAAAGGGTCCTTTCCCTGTCCGTGGTATGTTTCGGGGGTCACTAAAGCTTTCAGCTCTCTGTACAGTTCTGGTGGCTGGTGGGATTGTAGCTGCTTGGAATAATGCACAGGTGGCTTTGGAATCCATCCCAGAGGAGAGGGATTTAGGCTATTGGTACATGGGGTGCCTGGTTTTCTTTGCATGATCTTATCTTTAAAGGAATGGATGACTCTTCCCAGTAAAGGAGTGAGTCAGCCATTCCTTCAACCAAAGACATATGTCTATATAATATGAGGTGTTTGGGTTGCTCAGCTGGGTGTGCGTCTGAAGTTGGATGGTAACATTAAAGGTGGATTTTAAGATCAGGAGCTCAATTGTTAATGCTGTCCTTGGAGTGCAAGGTTCACTGAATTGGAGAATTTCTTTGTGCATTCCATAAAAAAGGTGGAACTTAAAGCACAGTCTCTTAAATTCATTGCCTTTCCTGGCTTCCTTAGAACTGTAGTAATAGTAGTTGATAGCAGCCCTTCATTCAGATTCATTCCTTTCTGTGTTCCAGACTGAGTCACAGCTGTCTACTTAAAACTCTAATATACAATTATGTGTATTTGGCTAAACAGGTCTTTCCTTACATCAGTGGAATTAGCCTTCTCCATTTCGTGTCCAGTATTTGAGGGGTTTTTTTTATCTTCTATTGTGTATTATTTTTCCTTCAGTTCCATACACTATCCAGTCAGCCTGAATGGCATTGGGGATATCTCTGATAGTGTAATTGGCATTTACAACAGTGACTGTAATTAATGATTAGTATTTTAGCTGTGCTTGCAAGCTAAGTTTAGGCACTGGCAAAATAAAGAATCACTGGCTGATGGACCAACAAAATAATGGGCTTCATTTAAGCAGCTGAAGGCTGTGAGTCAGACCCCAGGGAGGGCAGGTCTGTGCCAGTGTTGGCCTGGCTCAGCACTGCGGCCAGGAGGCTTCTCCACCTTCTTCCCTGAGCAGCTCCACATGCCAGGAATGAGTGAACAACTCGGCCTTAGAAACTCCTGGCCTTCCTGCTGCAGCTCCTGCATCTAAGTGTGTGAATGTGGGACTGCTATGCCTTGTGATGCCAGTATTGTGATTGATGTAATGTTTGGAAATTTTTATTTATTAATTAATGCATTTGTTACAGATTTTTGTTAACATCTTTGTGTAAATTAGTAGACAACTCTGATGCTTGATGGGATATTGGAGGTACAGTGCACACAAAATCAAGGAAAATGAGGTTATTGAGTACAATGAATGTTTCTCTGGCATCAGAGCAAAGCATAGGGAAAGGAAACAGGAAAGGAAATCAAGGACAACCATCCCCACAGAAATGATTAAGCATCACCTCCCTCAGAACCCCTAGCTAAAGAAAAAAAGATGCTCTCCTGAAATACCACCCAAACTCCTACCTGCTAGATAGGTCTTGTGTTTGGAGACAAGACTGACATGGTTTGCTGGGAAGGGCTGAGCACCCCACAGTGTCACGCACCTTGTGCAGTGGGTTCTCTGGGGTAAGCTAGGACTTAGTGGGCCAAGGTAAGGGATACCTCGAGTCTCAGTGTTGAGTCTCAGTGTTGGGCCTTTTAAGGCAAGAGTTGTCTGAGCCTCTGACCTCTGAAGAGGATTTCCTCTTGACATTTGTCTTACTTGACACCACATGTGCTGGGTGGCTGTTCCTGTAACCCAGCAGAGCCAGCCTCTGTCTAGCAGGCACCATACCCTCTGTCCAGGACATTTCTGAGGCACTGGAGGGCACCCAGCTCAGAAGGAACAGTCTGAATGCTGCAGCAGGCTACTCTATTGGTGGTTCCTTGGGTCAGACATCCCAGCTCGGGGATGGTTTTCAAACACAGCTTCACTGGGAGGTCTAGTTTCAATCTCCTCTTCATGTGCTACTGGCTCCTGGGGCTGCCCATTTAAACTCTTACACTAACCAGGGACTCTGGTACATATTTTATAATAATTCCTTGTCATTCATTGCTCATTTGTTTTCTGGTGTTTCTTTTTACTGCTATGAAAGCTCTTCTGTTCTTACATTTGATGTTGGCTTCTGTGATTTGTCCTGATGTTCTCTGCAATTAAAAGTTTGAGTAGTGCTGAGGGGAATGTCTGAATAATTCAGTGGAATGGATCCAAAATGACACAGACTGGGTTCCTCAAGAGATGAGAGCACAATCACACCCATTAACATAGAGCTGACCTTCACCTTAAGTACAAGTGCAGATTGCAGTCCTTTGGCTCTCTAGAGTTTTATCATACATATTCACGGTCTATTTGGGTTTTTTGGAATGATGTGCTAAAGGCTGGATGAGGAAGTTTGTTTCCAGGAATTACCCCGTTAGGTGAGAAGCTGGTTTTTGTGTAAAGGTGTGGCAGAGTGACCATCAGGACCCTGACACTGTGAGTGGCAGATGACGTGATCCCTGTCCCGTCAGCAGTGTGGTTCTGTCACTTGTGCTGTGAGCACTGTTGTACCAAGTGTGGTTCTGTCACTTGTGCTGTGAGCACTGTTGTACCAAGTGTGCATGAATTTGAAGTGTCCTGCTCTGGACCTCTCCCTGGTGTTACCTGAATTGTTCTTCTCTTATAATTCATGGAGGAGAGGTGAGAACTGCACCCCAGTACAGCATGGCCATTTTCATGGAAATACAATGCTTGTTGGTACCTCCTCTCCAGAACAGAAAGACCTGGAATCACAGAATCATAGAAGGGTTTGGGTTGGAAGGGACCTTAAAGCCCATCTCATTCCAACCCAGGGACACCTTCCACTAGCCCAGGTTGCTCCAAGCCCTGTCCAACCTGGCCTAGGACACTTCAGGGATGGGGCAGCCACAGCTTCTCTGGGCACCCTGTGCCAGGGCCTGCCCACCCTCTCAGGGAAGAATTTCCTCCTAATATCTCATCTAAGCCTGCCACCTTTCACTTTTCACCCATTGCTCCTTGTCCTGTCACTACAGTTCCTGATGAAGAGTCTGTTTCCAGCTCCCATGTGGTTCCCTTCAGGTACTGCCAGGTTGCTTTCAGGTCTCCACACAACCCTCTCTTCTCCAGGCTGAGCAGCCCCAGCTCTCAGCCTGTCCCCACAGGGAAGGGGCTCTTGTCCAGAATTCAGGCATTTCATGTCTTCAGTTGTCCTAGCCCAACACAAGGAAAACCACCTTGATATGCTCAGTGATTTAAAAGCAGCAAACACACCTCAGCCCATCTCCTGCCACATACGTAATCAATTTGGGTATTTCCAAGCAAAACAAATACTTCCAGAGGAGCTATTGTGAACAGATGGACTAACATTCATAAAATAGGCAGTTCCCTCTTTAAGTGGTTTGTTGGAATAAAATGTATTGTTACCATTGAGATTTAAACTACAGTTTGCTTAAATTATTTTTATATTTGCCCATTATATTGTGAGCATATGAAATGGGCAAAATGTTAAGAATAATTAAGCAGAGTGGTCCTGAATACCCTGGTGAGTCTGAAAAATCATATATAACAGAAAGCAGCTATCTGTGGAGCTGCCAGTTCTACTTATACAAGCCCATCTGTTTGCATCTACACCTGTTCCCTAAAGAAGAATACATCTTATGTGAAGAATTCCCACCAGATCCCTCAGGCATTTTACCATTCAAGAATGTTCTTCCTGTTTGTTCTCTCTCTTTCCTTTATAAGAAACTATAGAATTAATGCTTTCAGTGTGGTCTCTTAGAACATTTGCAAGACAAATGCTGGACTTAGCATATAAAATTAAATGAGTTTGTTCTCTTCTGATTCTGTAATGAATACAAATTGCTGCAAGCCATTTGCATTTACCTTTGACTCACAGTGGCTCCTGTTTATCTCTCCCCTCCTACATCTTTATTCTCATTTTGAATCCTCAGACCATCTCTTGTTGAACCTAAGGTGTAGGTTATTTTATATCTCTTTGATTATGTGGAAAGACTCTTTGCTGTGTACAGAGTGTAAACTTCTTCTATAATAAAACTTATTTTTAAGAGAGGGAAAGAGATTCAGGAGCTCCAAACTTTGTGTTTGCCAGTGTCCCCCACTCCTCGGAGTTCTGCAAATGCAGAGCTGGTGTTTTACTGCTGAGAAACAGCAGGTGTGTATTCTCTGGCATAGGTTCCATCCTCAGAAATGCCTCAACAACAAAATTACCTGAATAACATCAGATACAAGCATGTGGACTTTTTTGATCTTTTTATTAAATCCTAGTATCAAAGTGGATTTATCCACTCTCAACGATAAGATGGGGGGATGCCAGCTTTTGAAGATCATTTGCATTTCTTTCATTTGGTGGCCTAATCTTCTTCCTACTCTATTGAACTGCTGTAAATTGTTTTAGAATTCTTAGAACAAAGAAATACCTCTAAAGAGTTCTAACTTCTGATTTAATTATCAAAGTGTAAATTCTTTACATGAACTTTAGTGGCAGAGCAAATACAAAATAAAATGAGGTCAAGTCAAAAAAGGAACAAATTCAATTAGCCCCTTCAAAGAAATCTGAACTTGATTTCAAGTTTTGAATTACAGATTTAGAATATCGGTGGGGTTTTTTTCTCGTCAGCTTCTGTGGAACTGCAATGTGTGAATTCATGGTATGTATCTCATGCAGAGGGTGCTGCAGCCCCTCCCAGCACACACACTTCATACTCCCCAGCCTGTCCTAGCAGGGACTTGCCATGAACTTCCATCCTTCATTGCCAAGGTGACAGTAGAATTTTTGTGTCGCTTGTGAGGAATAACTTTTTACCTAATATTTATTCTCTTTGCTGTAAACAGTGGCTAGCTGTGCTTTAGGTAAGTAAATTATTCTACGGTGACCTATTGGTGGCCTTAGATGCCAAGAGGAGGAAGGAGGGAGGCAGGTTATGGGATCCATCTCTTTGTGAGTGCCTGGGCAGGAACACTGTGCAAGGGACCCATCATCTGATATTTTGGTAGGGTTTGACATTTGTGAGGAAGATGAAATGGACTGGTGGACCAACGGGATCTCCACCCAAAACCCTTCTTGGGACTGGGGATGTTAATGCATTTGTTTCCATGAAGGGCAGAAAATAAGATTAGGCAGAAGTAGATCAGATATTTAAGAACAATATAAATGCCTATAACCAGTGTGAGGTTACAGTATTTATCTGACCCAGGGGCTGTGTTAGGGGCTCTTGTCTGCAGTGGGGACAGCAAACCTTGGCCAGCATGGGTTAATGCTTGATTTCCTCATGCTGACAGCGGGCACTGGAGGGGTTTTGTTGGTGCTTGGTTCCCCTGCCTGCACCAGTGCCCCTTTTCGTGGAGATCTTGGTTAAGTGGGCTGTGTTGTCGCTGTTGCACATGTAAGTGGCAGCTGGAAATGTGCAGGTGTCCTCTGCATCAGAGGCACAAGTGGGTGTAGAAAAATGAGCAGCACATGGACTACCTTGGGCTTTTGTCCTCAGTAACCCACGAGAACTAATTTCCATCTAGAGTTAGCCTGGTGTTAGGAGCTGCTCTTGGAGCTGCTCTTGGAGCTGCTCTTCAGCTAACATGCTCTTGCTCTTTTACCTGATCCTTCAGTATTTCTCACAAACAGCATTCTCCTCTGTTTTCGCATTGTCTATTCTAACAGGGTATTTTCCCTAGAAAGATTTTGGACAGCAGGAGGAATTTCTTCACTGAAAGGGTGGTAAGGCCTGGAATGGGCTGCCCAGGGAGGAAGGTGGAATCCCCATCCCTGGAGGTGTTCAGGAAGTGATTGGATGTGGCACTCAGTGCTCTGGTCTGGCTCACAAGGTGGTGATTGGGCAAAGGTTGGACTCAGTGATCTTGGAGGTCTTTTCCAACCTTGATGATTCTGTGATTTTGAATAGATTTCTCTCTCTCTCTCTTCAGGAATCTGGGTATAGTATTCTTCAGGTGTTTAGCTGTAACAAAATACTTTCCCCAACCCATCCAGTGATTCCAGAAGTCAAAAGTGGGGATTAAAATAGAGGTTTATATTTAAGACTAGATCACAGCTAAAGAAATGTAGAGTATTACAGGATTCTCTGTCAAGGCCTTTGAAGATATCATCTAAACCACTTTTTAACTGCTTGGCTCTATCAGCTGTGGGGGAGTTATCGTCTCTATTTCCAAATGGTTAGCAGATAAAGCCTTAAAGGCTTGGAGCAATCCCAATTGTACAGTGAGTCAATTTATGGGGAAAATATCTCTTGAATCAGTAGTTAAAACTTTATTACAGATGGCTCAGATATTGGGCTTGATTTATTCTTCATATCTTCTGTAGTGACATGAGTGAATTGTCTACAGAAAGGCCACATCATACTTATTGCAGAGTAAAGGGCAAATTGGAAAGGTAGTTGCTTCTTTATGGGCCCAAAACACTTCCAATTGCAGCAGAGCAGAGAATGTGGAAATAAATTAAGATTTTTTTAGGTTATTGCAACAAGTTATCAACATAGTTGTTTGTAGTTAGGATGTGCTTGAAGATAGTTTACATAAATGTCTTTATACATACCAAGGGGAGTTGTTTCACTTGATGACAGGATTTGATTTTATCTGATGCCTCCCTAAAACTATCAAGCATTAATTTAAATCAAGCATTAATTTAAATCAGGCAAGGCAAGGAGAAGGAAGATCTTAATGATTTTAGTTTGGTTATATCTTACTAGATGTGCTTAGAGCTGAAAATTATTTTGGAAACTGAAAGCCTTTATTTGACTGTGAGACCCTGAATATTTGTACTAGATATATACATAAACAAAAAACCCCCATCTTTTCAAAAATTTCTTAAAATCACATATGAAAAAAATTCCTACAGCCATCATCATTTCTTCACACTTTTGCGAGGAGAATGCATGGCAGTTGATGCAGAATTCTTCTGAAAACACATACTTTATTTTAAATTAAAATGAGTAGTGCACTGAGATTACAAGTGGGCTCCAGTGTTTTACTTCTGATTTATTTTCATGGTCCATGTAATACAGGCCACAATTTAGAACTGTAGTTTTGAAAGACAGTCTTGATTTCAAAGTTTTAGTTAACCATCTAAAATTCATGGAAAAAAACCCATAACTGAGTAAATTCTTATCTTTCATACTTTACTTTTTTGAAATAAGATTAAATTTGTGAAATACCATCGAATTAGAAGTAAAATACTGCTCTTGCTCATACGTGGTGGAAATGAGAAGTAATGCAGAAATGATTTGTTGAAGGCTTTTCCAGTTTCTCTTGACATTTGGTAGAGGTCTCTTGACTTTTGGATTGCTAAGCTGGGGATCCTTGGATCAAATCCATTCTCTGTCTTCACCTTTTAAAAATACCTATGCTTTAAAGTTGGCAATAGCAGATATTGCAAAGGAAGGTAGAAGAAAAGCCCACAGGATGATTTTGGAGGGATCAACCCAGTAGATCAACCCATGACTCATGAGCTGGCTCATGAAGGTATGTAAGTGATGTAATTTTTTGACCTGTTGTATTTTTAGAAATAAATAAAATGTTTGAATGCCATAATGCAACATTAATGCCCATATCAGTTAATAAAATAAATACCATGCTGTTATTCCTGGTATGTTAAGAATAAAAATCATTGACATTGTGTGCATAAAATAGACACGAATAATGGCAGAACCTATTAGGCTCTAACTTTGAAATTATCCACCAATTATGCAACTTAAATTAGCAATCTTAACTTACCCATATATTTACATATTAATGGTCCTAAGTGGTAATTGTAATTGTCTCTCATCATTGCTTCCTTTGACCCTCATTTTTCAAATAAGAAATATGAAATTCCATTAAGTAACATTAATAGTAGAAAATTAATTTAAGGCAACATATCATCAATTAGCAAGCCCTTAACACATCTCACTGTTTTCACCTGATGCTTACTTGAAGGAAAGAAAATTTAATTATCTTATGTGTGTCTGAATTCGAGGATATGGTCCCATGCATGTGTGATGGAGATGAGAAATAAAGTGTATTAGATTTCATGGCCTTGATCCAGCATCAGAATTGGTGTTGACATCTCCAGGCTGTTCACGTGTGGCTGATGAGGGGCACAGAGCTCCTCAACACACAGAGCCAAGGCCACTGCCTGCATCTTGCTACACCTTTGACAGGGCTTGTCTTTATGCCTGGGGTAGTTTGCTTGGGGTTTTTTACTTCCACTAAATGTTCTCACAAGTGAGCCAGAACTTCCTTCGGATAATTAATGCATCTAGTTTATCTTTGCACCTTACCTTACGGAGTGACTCTCCTGATTCATCCTCCTTCGTGGGGAATGACATACCCACGGCTGGTGTGCGTGATAGATCAAGATTAGGAAGCAGCATTTGCATCTGGCCAATAGGTCTTTAGTCATCAAACTGACAAATGAAGCTAATGTAGAATAATAATGTGTGAAGTTGCTTCCAAGTACTGAAGACTGAAATACATTTACACAGAGTGGTGCTCTCATAAGGAAAAAAAAATGAGAAAAGCCATTAAAAACTAAATGCCTCGTATTCGTCATGTCAGTGAGGTGATCATCATCTGTTACAGGACATTTGTGATTTTTGGACTGCAAATGTTACTGTTGTCCAGAAAAGCAAGAATCATTTTTGTTAATTCTTTAAAGGCCAGCCAGGTAAATAATGTCTTCTTTCTCCTTTACCTCTTTTTCAAAGGCCATACATATTAGTGCTCTTTGAAAAGCATTTCCATCGTAAGAATTGGCTAATCATAGAATTCCAGAAGGGTTTGAGTTGGAAGGGACTGTAAAGGCCATCCAGTGCCACCCCCTGCCACGGGCAGGGACACCTTCCACCAGCCCAGGGTGCTCCAAGCCCCGTCCAACCTGGCTTTTAATGTTTCCAGGGCTGGGGCAGCCACAGCTTCTCTGCCCAACCCATGCCAGGGCCTGCCCACCCTCCCAGGGAAGGATTTCTTCCTGATATCCAGTCTAAAGCTACTCTCTCATTACGTTGCCAAGTATGGAACACACTGTGAAGCTAGTTCAAAGAACACAGGTATGATTTGCTCCCCTTTTAATATGAATTTCGCTGGATTATGCATGTAAATATCAGGCTGGGAGTGTTTTTGGCTCTGTGAGGTGTGTGGTTGATAGAGTAGTAAGTGTAACCTGGAAATACTTCTGACAGGAGCTTCAAATCTTCGTGCTTGCAGGCTTTAAAGATGAGTTATGCATGAGAACAGTTTGAGAGCTGGCGTCAATAATAGGCTAACTTGGTAGAGTTTCAAGGTGTAATTAATAAATTTCAGTGTGAGAATTAGCTTCTCACAGCCTGAGGGCTGTGTGAGAGCTGGGGATGCCACGCTCTCCTGCACTGCACTGTGTGAGAGCCCATCCGCTGCTCCATAAACGTTGTCCTTGTGGGCTATGAAGTTTCTCAGTTGTGTTTGAGGAAGGATTTTGGTTTTCCTCTGCTGGATGCTAATTAATTCAGATTCCATCGTCCTTTGAAAAATCTTAGAGTCTCGTTTATCGCTAAGATTTAAACCGGCTGTAATCAACAGATTGATTGGTGAAAAGAATATCAGGTGGCAAGATTAGTTCAACATAATGAGCCAGAGTACGGCTGCTACCACCATGAGTGATGGCAACGTGCTGGGAATGTGTTCAAGGGAGTGAAGACTCTGCTATTTTGGAGCATGTTACATCTCCAACATTACACCTACTGGATGGAAAGCTGATGGAGACGGGGGGCAGACTAAGGACCTTTGCTGGCAGCTTTTATCTTTCCATGCAGATCTAGCAGCCAAAATGAATTACAGTTATCCATTGGAATAGCTCTGGGACACAGGACCAGCAGAAGAATGGTGTGTCTGTCAGCACAAGGCTCTGCAACATTATTCATAGAGACTTAGAGGCAATTAACCTGACTTCACTCAGCTGAGGTTTCAGGAGGGAAATAAATAGCACAGCTTCAGACCAGAGTTTCTGATTGTTTTTCATATATTGCATATTCACTGTAGAAAGTATTTGCACAACAAAGATAGCTGTAAAACATTAAATTAGGCAAATAGGCCTTATACATCAGGGAAAATTAAAAGTAAATTTAGCCTACCAAGTACAATTGGAATTTATTTTCTTATTTTAAAGTGGTTTCATTGTTAGGATCAATAGTTAAATTTTTTTGTAGGTTACCTAACTCAGTCCTTATAACAAACTTTCTTTCGAAGTACAAAACTTTTCTTCATTCAGGTGTGAGGTGTGCTCTAAGCAGGACAAAGCTGGGGACAAAGCCAGCCCTGGGGTGTAAAGCTGAGAGAAGGTTCTTCATCATCCACACCCCATCTCTCTGCCTGTGCCCATGGTCTGGGCTCCTATGGCCGGGCTGGCACAAGGGCAGGTTGAGGGTCAGTGAAATGAGCCCTGTGGAACTGACTGCCCCCAGCACTGTGGTTTCCTGCAGAGCTGTGCTGGTGTGTCTGTGTGCAGCCAGGCTCACCCCAGCACACTGACTCTGAGCACACAGTGTGCTGGATTCTTGCAGTCCAGACGTGCCAAGGGGGTCTCGTGCTTGTGCAAAGTTGCCACTGCTTGAGATACTGCCAAGCAGGAGCGTTCAAATGAGATGGGGTGGGACCTGCTCTGCCCCGACTGGTACAGGGGATGTGTGTGTTGTGGTGATGAACTGGTTCATCCAGATAAAGCCCAGTGAGGAGTCTCATTTAACAGTGGTATGTCCATGCAATGCTTTTGTCCCCTGTCCTCTGCAGTGTGTTACTCATTCCTGCCCTTGCCAGGTGCTCCTGGGCATGGTCCCACAGGCGAATCCTGTAGAGCACTGCCTTCAGGGGATGCTGTTTCTGTAGCAGAGGCAGCAGCAGGTGCCTCTGTGTCAGACAGGTAAGAAACAGGTAGAGCTGCTGCCCTTTCTCAAGCAGGGAGGAAGCTGAAGATTTTGGAGAGAAAACAGAGACCAGCACAGGATCGACAGAATCAGTAAAAAGAATTGGTCAAAGACATTTGGGGAGCGGGAGGGATGTGGCAGTATTTATTGACTTACAGGGAAGCAAAATAATATAGGGTCTGAAATGGATTGTTTTAGGAAGGGGAACATATCGATTGTGGGGGAGTAGGTAATTGATGCTGGAGGAAGGGAATTTGCATGTACAGCCATAGCATGCCAAAATAAAACATGGTCGTGGGCAAGAGCAGACATTTTGAATATGCAGATGTGAGTTTGCATAAACATGTGCAAGAGCTGTGCATGCAGTAAATCTCTGAGTGCATCTTGCAGGTTCATTTTGTGTCTCTGCTAATACAAAACCATGTTGAGCAGAGCTTGGCTGGGGAGAGAGCAGTGAGGGGGATCCTTATGGGGCTGAACACAAGGAACAAACTGTAATTATGGTAAAGCCAACCATTACAAGCAGGAAATACAAAGATATGCTTACTATTAAAAGAGGCACAGGCTTGTTAAATTATGGAAATTAGCAGTTTAAGGCATCTAAAAAATATTTACTGACATAAAATTCTGCTGTAAAATTACAATTAAGGCATTTTCCTGTTTGTGGCTCCAAATTAGTGGAATTTTTAAAGATGCTTTATCTCCATGTGCTGCCACTTCAGTGGAGGTGAGGTGCTCAGGCTCAGACACAGAGCAGAGGGACTATGGTGGGGAACTCAGGCTCTGAATTTTTCTTAATGGATTACTTTGCTTGTGATTTGAGGACTGACCATTTTTTGTGCCATTTCTATCTTTTAGCCTTTATATTTTATTATTTTATCAATGTTTAAGTGCAAAATACTCAATACAATGTGAACTGATGACAGAACTGTTAGAGCCAAACTCTGATGGTATTTTCTTCTTTCATTTGCTTAAAAAAAAGTAGTTCCAATTTTAGTTGAGATAGTTTTCTGTTGGATAAATCCTCAATTCCCTACATAGGTTTTCATGTTTTTACTTTGAGGTGAAAAGCAATTTCACAATGAGCCCATTGTTGAAGTTACTAGTGTTTAAGGCCACAGGGTGTGTGTTAAGTGCTCTTCAACTTCCCCTGACAGTTGTTCCAGGAAATACAATAGAAGTGGTAATTTTTTTTCTTTTTTTTATCCATTAAAGACGAAACATAGACACATTTTTGCTCTTGCTTCTCTTTGTGACATGGTTATCACAATTTCACTTGGCAAAATGACTTATTTTGCATTACTGGTAGTAAAAACATGGCACTTGAACCTTTCTGTACAAGATACTCTCTGAAGGAGCTGAAAAGGAACCCAAAATCTCGCTTGTAGGAAGACTTACAAATAGATGATCATTTATCATGCTATAAGTAGGGAAATATTCATGTTGGAATAAGTAATAGAAAATGAATAAGTATAAAAAATTTGGTGTGTCATTTTAGTATTTGTGTTTTAAATGGCTGCTTCAAATGTGGAGTTGTATCTATAGGCATACCTGACTGGGGCGTAATTCTAATTCACCAGCAATGGATCTTCATCCCCGAGCTGTTCCAGAGCCTGCACGCACATTGTGGTGTGTGCTGTAAACAAAGTCAGAAGGCAGCCTTTGCTTTCCCCTTTTCAAGGGTTGGCTTTCAGCCCTTGGCCTGCAGCTGTAGCTCCCTGAACAAGCACTGCAGGGACAGACCCTTCTCTCCCCGTCCCTTTTCCTGCCATGGGTGCTGTGTAGCTGCTTTGTGAGCCAGACCAGGGAACCACTTCAGACTTCTTCCTCACTTCAGCTCGTGGCACAGTCACAGGATGTTTGTGCTGGCAAAAAGGAGAGGAGCAGGGATGTGTTCCCAGGAGCAGGCAGGAGAGCAGAACCAGCACTTGTACTGGCAGCGTGCTTGCTGCTGGGATAAATAAACTTGAAATTACATCCTCAGAGGTGGGGGAAGCCTTAAGAAGCCTTAATCCTGTGCAGGCAGAGGCAGCACGTGGTCTGTCAAGAAAGTGAACCCCTTTTCATGGCTAATGGTAACTGTAGGAGGCAATTCTGACCTCCTGTTTCTTCTGCTTGTCCCTTGCCATGTTCTCCCTCTGCCTCTGTGAGCTGTCTCTGCTCTTTCCTGACATCTCAATCATGTTCAGGGAGCTAAACCTACAGAAAACGAACTCTACCAGCAGAAGAGTATACATGGGGGGCTTATATTCGTTTGGTTTTGACACCTTAGGGTGAACAGTGGTGTAAGAGAAGGGGCAGGAAAAGGGAGTGTAAGGTGGGCTGGGCATTGCCTTGTTGGATGGGCTTAAAGTCAGCATTAGCCCTATCACCTGACAGCAGTCATAGCCAGGGGAAACAGATTGAATTAAACATATGGAATGGGAAACTGGATGATGCTAAATTCAGAAATCTGCAGCTGGGTAAGGCAGGGCTTTCCTGAGGATGTTCGATGATAATCCTCCCATTGAAATTCAGGCAACTTCCAGCATCTACTTCCCATGGGCTGTTTTGAAAAGTTGGGATTAAATTCTTTAACTCTTTTATTATAACAGTTAAAAGCTTAATAACACATTATGTGTTTTGCATGAAACTCTGGCCTCACTGAGAACAAAACTGAGAGTTTAACTTCTCCAAGGCCAGCATTTACCATGCTGGTTTTGATGAGTCCATCAGATATAATTCACGCTGTGATGCTCGGATGTGCTTCAGAAGGAAACTCCAAAACTTGCATTACAGCAAACTGAATACGTTTAGCACTCTTCATGAAATCAGGATCAGACTTTTGAAATAACAAATGCAGGATGTCAATTGGTTTAATGGACAATAAGAGGTAACAGTTGCAATTGTGAGACTTTAGAAATCCAATTATTCCTATTAATATGCTTGCATTAAAGAGCCGTATTTCAGTGCTGTCCCATGTCTTGCTTATCGTGCTGCCTGGTATCAAACTGAAGCCTTTAAAATCTCCTGTTTGCATTTTAATTGGCTTTGGGAATAAGTAGGAAGAGAATAATGGAAATAAGTGGCAAAATTAAAATAGTGCTTTTGAGGATCTGCAAGCATATAACAGGCATGTAACAGACTCCTTCTCACTGATATAAGCCCCTGCTTCTGATACACTTGTGTCTGAGACATCTGAATCCTTTTTGTCTCGTCATTTAAAGGAGGGAGAAGCAGGCTTTTTAATTCTGAATGTGCTCTGTGCGTGTTTCAGTGTTAATGACACAGCTGGAGTCTGGAATTACAGTCACTAAGCCCTGCCTGTATTTCAAGGCAGCGTGCTAAAGTGGAGAATTTAATGAATACAAAGAGGGAAGGGAAGGCAGCCGGCAGAGGCGAGGCAGGCAGTGCTGAGCAGGTTTCCCTGGCTCCTGCGACACTGCTCCTTCTCCACTGAGGACGAAACCCTCTGGGGTTGTGCAAGTTGAGCCTCCACAATTGTCACTGTTCTCCCTTGTAGTAAAACACAGTGGTTTGCAGCCTCTGAACCTCAGCTCTTAGGGAATCTACCTGGCAACAAATGGATCGGCAATATATGGATCAGGTTTTCTGCAGTGATGCAGTGTACAGAAACCTCTCTTTCCTTCTCTCTCTCTTCCTTTCTCTCTTTCTCTCTCTCTTCCTTTCTCTCTTTCTCTCTCTCTTCCTTTCTCTCTCTCTCTTTTTCTTCTTTTTTCTCTTTCTTTCTTTCTTTTTTCTTCTTTCTCTTTTCCTTCTTTTCTTTCCCTTCCTTTCCCTTCCTTTCCCTTCCTTTCCCTTCCTTTCCCTTCCTTTCCCTTCCTTTCCCTTCCTTTCCTTTCCTTTCCCTTCCTTTCCCTTCCTTTCCTTTCCTTTCCTTTCCTTTCCTTTCCTTTCCTTTCCTTTCCTTTCCTTTCCTTTCCTTTCCTTTCCT
>JAWWEE010000002.1:3210765-3281534 GCA_035221455.1 Xenops minutus
CCCTTCCTTTCCCTTCCTTTCCCTTCCTTTCCCTTCCTTTCCCTTCCTTTCCCTTCCTTTCCCTTCCTTTCCCTTCCTTTCATTTCTTTTTCCTTTCACCCTCTGTACGTCCTGATTGCACTTAAAAGACATAGTGGTGAACCCTGTAATCCCATAAATGCTGGATCATGGCACAGACTTGGTTGAATCTCCTGAAAAGCAGAATTTCCACACCTGGTGATGCTGAGCGCCCTGTTTTGTCTGACATGAGCATCATGGTCATAGATGTTCCTAAAAGGCCGACAGAAGGGCCTCAGTCCAGAGTCTCTGTGTGTAACCTGGCAGTGCAAGAAGTCCTGGGACAAAGGGCAGCCCTGGCAGCTATATTGGGCTGTAGAAGGCGTAGCTGTGCTCTTCCTCTGTGCTCCCCTTTCCCTGTGGATATGAAGTCTCAGCAAGTCAACATAACAAATTAAAACCAAACTCCCAAACAGAAGTTAATGCTGACTGAGCTGCAGCTGCTATTACGAAGCCCCTGTTCCTCCAAATGTTTGAGATGGGCTGGTTATTTGGCACCGAGCCTCAGAAGCCTTCCAGCAATTTAAGTGTAGGTATGAATGGTTATTGTTTTATTCAGAAGTTACCACTCATGGCCTACAGAATGACTAGGCTAAATTATTAATTTCTGGGTATTCTAATGGAAAGAGGGGAAGGGAATATTATTCAAAGAACTCATTTGGAAAGCAAAATGCCATTAGGGCGTGTAGGTTTTCAATTTGGACTGAGCAAAGTATAATACATCAGCTCTTTTCTTCCCTCCCTGTCATATTCTGTTCTCCAAGCATGAGTGGGATGCTCTCCAGTTCCAGGTGAAGGGAATAGATTTATTTTATGCTGAAAATAATGAGCTTGTATGGGTTTGTGTGTTTGGTTGAATGGGGAGACTTCCACATCAAATGGCTGTTTGTATTCACAGACCTTTGCTGAAAGGGAGAGTTATAGATGAACTGACAAATGGTCATCAAATACAATGCACTTTTCTTGGGTTGTCAGAGTCTGGGGAGCAGAAGGGACTGGAGCAAAATACATGATTATGCTTAGAAAAAGGAAAGCCTGGTTTTATTCAGGCAAGGAAGGTCAAGTTGGATCATGGGAGGCTCAGTGAATAGGGTGCATGGGGAGCTACTGCTCTCTCCACCTCCTGGGGGGGGTTTCTATGAAGTCCCTGATGGAGTGGGGGTCTGGTCTGCCTTTGCTTTGACAAACTCAGAGAGGGCATGGAATCCAAACAGTGGTTGGCAAGTCAGCGCAGGGAACAGCTTTGCTATGACATACATTGGATATTAGGAAAAATTTCTTCCCTGAAAGGATGGTCAAGCAATGGAACAGGCTGCCCAGGGAACCATCCCTGGACCTGTCCAAAAATGTGTCGATGTGGTGCTTAAGGAAATGGTTTAGTGGGGGGCTTGGCAGTGCTAGGTTAATAGTTGGACTCAGTGATCTTAAAACTTTTTCAACTAAGTGATTCTGTGATTCTATATAGTAATGCAGCAGCTCATGGAAGTAAATATAGACACAGGCAGGGGCTCCTGATGGATTTGCATCACTTGAGGTGTAACTTTTGCTTTGCTTCAAGAAGAAATCAACAAATCCACACCACTTTTAAATTAGAATTTAGGATGACTTCAGAATATTGCTGTTTAAGTGAATTCCAAAGAAAGAATATGCTTCATTTTATTTATTCCTTTGCTGTTTCATTACTATTAGAGAGCAATAATGCTTGAAATTGTCTAAACAATTTTCTATTTAGCACTTGAATCTATCAGGAATAAAGTGTCTATCTTAAATGAGCATAAAATTCATTAATGTATTTTCCTAAGGAAGCCAGAATCTGAATTTTATAAAAATTGCTCTAAGAGTTTAAATACACAACCAAAGATTTATTTCAGAATACCAGATGGCTTAATAAGCATTGTTTAATTTTATTTCTAAAATGTGTGGGGTCATGGTAATTGAAATTCAGCAAGAATAATTGAACTGATATGTTTTATTTAGCCAATATATATCTGTACAGCTATAAATTGGGTTTGATTTGCTTTTAAATTTTAAGTGTCTCTTACTGGATGAAATGACATCCTTTCTTGATAAAAATCCCAAGCTGTTATTTCTTTCTTTTGGTTCACTCCATGATTTGCTTAGTTCTCCTCTTCTGCAATAGGAATGGATGAAAACAGGTAGCAAGCCAGAGAAACACGTATTTAAAAAGCATGAAAAAGAGCACCAACAGCAGACAAAAAAGAAAGCACTGCCCTCTTCTTGGTAACTGAGGAGCAGGTGCAGAGGGAAGCCTTTCAGGTACACCCTTGTGTCCTGTGCTGAGCTGTGCTAGGGGTTAGCCCCTTGCCTCTGCCCACGAGGTGCCTCCCACCCCCCCTGCCAGGGAAATAAAAAGATTACTGCCTTTTGGGAAAATACAGTGTGTTCCCTTCAGGGGTTCAGATGCACCAGCAATCATTGGAACTCGCTATTAGATTGATTCAGCGCCGTGCTGGGCTTTTCTCTTACTTTCCACCAATTACGGAGGCTGACAGAAAGGAAGAGAAGAAGTATGCTGCAATAAATGGGAAAGAAAGGGAGAAAAATATTGGCATTTCCTAAGATTTAGGACACCATCACAGTAAATCCAGAGACTTAATAGGAACCTCACTTTAATATAAGAAAAACGCCAGAAACAGTCTCCAAAGGCAAATAATTTCTGTGACTTCTCCTTTCTGACAGAAACGTGGCTCTTGGTGTAATTCATCTGGAGATATCGGTGAATGCTAACCTGTGCAGATTGACACAAGCATGGCTCTTAAATGCTCTGTTAACCATTCTTCTGTGTTTAAATTGGAAGAGATTTTGAATTCCCACAATATTCTTTCATAACCATAACTTTCTACATGGCAAATGTGTACCTTAATAGAAAGAAAAGTGGAGAATTATCTCAAGAACTGTAAGACTTTGCATGCTCAAGTTTGTATAACAGGCCTGAGGGCAGGTTTCTATTCAGGTGCTAATACAGATAGATTTTGTTCTGCCAGCTGCCTTCCTCTTTCCACACTCAGCTAGCATTAGAGATCTCTGTGCTGAGTTTTGTATGTTCAGGTTTGTTCTTTGCTAGCACTTTTCTAGCTTAGGTTTTTTAGAGACATTGTTCAGACACAGACTGTGGGACGCATCAGGGATGGAAAACCCCAGCTGTGACACTGCAGATTCCGTCTTTCCACTGTTTTAAATTCTGTTTGTTCTCCCTAAAACTTGACTTAATCACAGCCTTTCACTCTCTGTCTTCCCAGAGTGGAGTACTCTTCCTGCAGCTTGAGGTATCCCACAGATATTTCTCCATGCAGTCTGCCTTCCTGCCTCAGGCCACAGAGATGGGCACGCTGATCTCCTAAACTTCCATTTATTTTGAAATCTCTGTGCCTGAACCCAAGATTTCCTCCTGCAAAAGGCCTTTTCTGTATGTTGGGCAAAGCATAAGCTCCTGTGGATTTTGGAAACTTTTGAAGTGAGGGGGAAGATGAGGTTTTGATTGGGGATTGCAGCCATCAGCCTGCAGTAATTAGAAGACCCAGTCACAGCAGCATTTCTTGGCTGCAGGAGGAGTTCCATCAATTGAATCTGGTGCTGTGCCTTTTTGATGTCAGGGTCTCTGGAGGGTGGTGTTTTGTACAAAATAGGAGTGCCTTAACTCTGGAGATGCCTCTGTTTGAAGGGATCTCTGCACGTGGAATTTTTTTCTTGAATCTGAAGTCCTGTTTCAATCCAATGCTTCCCCTGCTCTCAAAGACCACCATAAGAGAATCATAAATTATCTCTATGTACAGTAATACAGAGGATTAAAAACCCCTCTATGTATTGTCCAAGTTTGTCTGTACTGCTGAATTCTCTGAATGAAACATGCATTACCTCCTCCTACAACTGAATTCCTTGGGGACAGTGTACATTCTCTCAAATTAAGGTTTTGGGGCAGTACCTTTACCATCAGAAAGGTGCATGTCTGTCTGAGCAGGGCTTGACTGTAAATCCACTTTAAAATCCTAGAAGTTTTCTTTTTTCATTTCTTCTTGCTCAGAAAGGGATTAGAGCCTCACTGGAACAGCTCTTGGGATACAGTGCCAGAGGTTTTGGGGCTTCTTGCTTTCTGTTTAGCTCTTCTGAGAGAGAACTCAGCACTGCAAGACCAACACCAGGGCTTTTCTCTTTTACCTGATGCTTAGAGATCTAAAGTTTCACATCCACCCCTTTCTGTGTCCCTTTCAACGACAGCCCCCCTTTCTAAGTGTATGAGGTGTTTGCTTTGGGAAAGCAATTTTGCCATCCTTTTTTTCCCAATTACACTGTAAATTGTTCTACTTTTACAGTAAACAATCCCCAGAATTCTACATACAAAACTGCATAAGGGTCACCTTGAAGAATGACAGGGAAAGATTTCTCATCGCTCTCTCTGCTCCTCTACTAGCTCATGTGGTTGCTTTCCCATTTTTCCCAGATTTCCCTTGCCTTAAGCATTGCAGGGAAAGTAGGATTATAAAGCAGGTCAGGTTAGAAGCTGCAGGGGCTCTAATTGCCTTCCTGCCCCAGGCAGGGTCAGATATGACATCAGACCATCGAGGGCTTTATCCAGCCTGCCCTTGCAAAGCTCCAAGGATGGGGAATGTCGAATCTCTCTGGGCTGCCACTTTTGCTGCTCCTGTTATCCAGAGAGAACCTCTTTTGTCTCAGTTTATGCCCATGGTCTCTCCATCTCCCACCAGCCACCACCTTGCACAGCAAGGCCTTGACCATCTTGGTGACCTCCACTGAACTCACTCCAGTTCATCAGTGTCTTTTATGTCAAATGTCTGCTTCTAATTCCTACATTTGCTGCTCGTTTTGTTTTGTTTTTCCTATATGTACAAAAAAATATGTATTAAAAAAACAGGATACAGGCTTTGATTTTTTCCTCCTGAAATTCCTTAAGGAACCAGGTGAGCAGTGAGAACATGCATCTGGGTGCTTTTGCCTTTATTGCATGTAATAGAAATATTACCTGAAGCATCTAAGTGCTTAAAAAGATGTGAGCCTTTCAATCCCCATAGAATTTATACTATAACATGTAATAATTTGGAATCTTAGCCTGCCTTTCCTTTTTAAACCATAGTGCACAGTGTTGCTGAAGTTTTATCCTTGTTCTTCCTGGGAGCTAAAGTGATAACCTCTCTTTCTGTTCCAAGGCTTCTTTTAAAATGCAGGATTGTACTTTTATTATTTATTGCTGGGTTTTGTCAGTACTTTAGTGCACAGTTTATCAGTTAATATGGTGAATTTGGTTTATTTTTGTAAGAAGGAGTGGGGAGGGGCATTTTAAAAACTCACTTGTTTACACTTGAGAAAGCACTTGCCAAATGGGGCATGTTATTCATTGACCTCTATTCAGGGATGGGATGAGGACACGGAAGCATTGCTGGGCTGGGGCACATTCCATCTTCTGGGGCCAGAAGGAGCCACTGTAGAAATTCAGAAATAGTAGGACATATTGACATATTTAAATACATCTTGAGGTATCAGGAGGTAGATCATCCTGTACCCAGGCTGTGAACATCTGACCAGTGTATAACAGACATGAGAATTTCCCCTGCAGTTCTTCTGGAAATCATCTAAAAAATTCAAGTGATGCAGCAGCACTCTTAGTAACCATCTCAGCATTTAAGAACACACTGCCATGAGACTGCAGGTTTTATGGGACTGGTTCCTCCAGCTTCCAGAGGATGGGATTGTTGATGCCTTTATCTAATAAGGCTGATGCTGTGTGTCAGCTCACACGTACAGTGAGGTCACCTTTTAGCCTGCATTTTCACAAGGAAGCATTTAATTTGTGAACCTGAGGGTGTTTGCAGCTGCCCAGTTCCTGGTCCAGGCTGGAACATAGTTTTAGTTGTCCTAACATCCCCTTAGCCCCCTTTGCCCTGGTCGTGGCCATGGGAGGCTGCTAAAGCTTAGGGAAGCCAAGCTGCCCTGAGCCCTCCATCTGCTGAGCAGCACATACTGGGGGAGGTTTTGTTCTCAAAATACCTGATGTTTTCATACTTCCCTTCTGTATGAAATTTACAGTTCAAGTCTGGCTGCAATTGTTGTGGATATGATTTTACGCGGTGGTTTTGTGACATGGATCCTCAACCTGCTTTTCCTTCTGTTTGAATTCTTATCCTGCCTTTTGTGAATATATAAAAGAAGGGAATTCTGTTGTTAGCTCCCACAGGGCCCTGTGGTTGTTGTTCATATTGTAGAACAGAAGAGCTCAGAGCTGAACTGTGATGATAATTTTTGTATCAGCAGTGAGGTATGGCAAGTAAGAGCAAAGCTGGACTGTGCACGGTGTAAGAGACAATACCTGACCTGGAGGACTTCCAAATGTGCCCACAGAGGCATTAAGTGTGCCCAAGCACCTTTAGGAATCTAAACTGCCTGGTCTAGGTAGGCAATCCAAAGGAAGGTGGTCAGAAGAACAGGCAGAGGTGACTTGGCCAAGGTGATAGGACAGCACCTGTAGCAGAGCTCATGAGCAACCTGTGTGTCCCTCCCTGGCTGTCAGGGCTCTCAGGGTATGAGATCACATCTTCCCTTTCCTTTGTGCAAGTTACCTTTTCAGGTAAGGCAGAAAAAGGAAAACTTTGGAGATGAATTGTGGTTGCTGACTTTCTCCTTCCCCTGCCCTGTCCCAGAGTGCCCTATTTTTAGAAGCCAGGCATAGTGCTGGCACACGAAATCGCTCCTTGTAGGTTGCTCACACTCAGCCTGTGGAGTGAAATGTTTCCCTGCATTATGTTTTCTGCAGATCTTTTCCACAACAATAGGGCAGGTAGTTGTGATGTAAATTATTCCAGTCTGCATTGTAACCCTCTGCAATAGGAAAAAAAAATGTTTCCAGCGATTCTCATGTTAGATGTTAATTTGGCTTTATCAGAGAAAGATCTTCTTGCTTTTTAAGAGTTTAAGAAGCAGAGAGGCCACGAATGAAAGACTCAGTTGGGGCTTTTTACGATGGGAAGGACTAGGAATTATAGCTGTGTCAGGATAGTAATGGCCCTCAAACATCTCAGGCTCAAGTTCCCTCATCAACATTGGCTGCAGTATTTGTGTTGCCCTGAATTAAATACCTGTTCTTTTCCTAAGTCTTTGAGGTGAAGACTTCTTCATGTAAGTGAATTCCATATGAGAGCTGCTTAGTGTTGCTGAAAAACAGTGCCGAGAAGAGCTGTGGGAGGGAGCCCAGCATTCTACAGCTCCAAGAACAAAGATTTGTCACAAAGAGTTGTGGCAGAGTTGATCTTGCCTTGAAATGGCAGAAGGAGTGATGACCTCTTAAGCAGCCCTGCATTCTGGGGTTCTGAAATGCCTGCTGGCTTTCCTGGGGCTGTAGAAGGACATCTTGAGTGGCTAAATCACAGCAGCTCCCAGACCTCTGGCCAGAGGGCTGCTGCCTTGTCATGGTGCTGACTGGCCCCAGCCTGCATCTGCATCTCCTGGCACTCGGAATTCGTGGCAGCACATGCTAGGTTAGTCCTCTTGCTGCTGCAGGGACGGCAAATGAGGCCACTGAGATGAGGAGTTTGTGTTCGTGTCCTCTTCCCCAAAGTTACAGAAAAAGCCAAGTGCTCAGGGTGGAAGTGTGACTGCCCTCAGGGTGATGCTGCTTCCCCAGGAGGGGTGGGGGTGGCCAGCCCATGGGTCCAGCCCTTCTGGGAAGGTGGGCATTGAAGGAGGTGCTGCAGAGGTTCAGGTCTCCTAGAGCTGCTGCTCTCCGAGCCTTGCTGCCAGGCACAGCTGGCTCTGTGGGAAATAAAAGAATATGGGTTTATTACAAGCAAATAGTTCATTAACTCAGGAATTACTTTCTTTAGGTGTATCGTGGAAGTTGTAAGGTACCAGGTCCTGTCTGGAAATGGTGCCAGGGACAGTTTGTGTTCGGGAATAGGGAATTATGAAAATAGATAATGATGATATGGTTGAAATGTGCCCCTGGCCACATGGCAAGCTCTTTGTGTGCAGGAGAAGGTGGTCATTCTGACCAGGAGACCCCCTCTCCCTGCACAGGGGGCATGCCAAATCAAATCAGGAGAAGAGGCCCACTCCTCCCATTATACTAACGAGGCAGGACTCTGGGGACACATAAAAAGCATGATTTTGGGGGTGGGGAAGTGCTTTTCAGACTTTCCTGGCCGAAGCACCCAGCATATGCTGAAATAGAATCTTTCCTTTTTTGCTAAACTTCTTTATCTCACAGATATTTGTATCTTAAGTAAAATGAATAAAAGAGATGTTTCTCACAGGTCTTAGGCTGGGTACACACGGGTTTCTGGGGCTCCTGCAGTTGCAGCACTTGTGTGGAGGAACAGGAACAGAAAAATTCCAAAGAAGGAGCTGGCCAAAAGCAGAGCTTGCCTGCCACGTTCACATCAGTGAGCAGCTGCAGTGGTGGGTTTTGTCCAAGCCTTTTGCACTCTGTTTTCCATTTCCTTGGTGTGGTAACAGAACCACCCCAGGAACTCCAGCGAGATGTGAACCCAGAGCCCTACAGAGCATTCAGCCATTCCCATCAGGGGGGCAGGGCTCAAACTCTGCTCCCATTCAGAGCCTGATGCTGGGCCCACTGTCACTGCCTTCCCCTCCTATCCCTTGCAGTGGCAAGAGAGTTTAGTTTTTGTTCCCTTGCATCGATATGGAAGGACTGGGATATTCTGCACATGCCAGTTCAAATAAATAAATACTTATTGGAAAATATCCACTGAGATTGACACCATGGCTCGCTCTTAACCTCTGTAATGCTTTCTACCTTTTCTCCTTGCTGCCGATGCTTTGTTTATTTATTTTTTAAGCAATGTGTGAACTTGATCATTGCGTTGTGTCAGGGCTGTGGGAAATACTGTACAGAACAGCACCTCGTTGCAGCAGGAGAGTCCTTGAGACTTGTCAGCCCCATTAAAATCTGGAGACTGCACAAGAGCATAACCTGTCAGGCTCCCTTTTTTTCAGTCACCTCGTAATTGCTGTACGTGGCAGGGAAAATGTGGTGGAGTAAAAAGCTAATATTTTGACAGAGTACAAGATCGATGGAGCAAAGGCATTACTCAGCATTTTGAAGATTTGCCTCGTCTTAGTGCTGCTGGCTCTCTAAGGCGTCTGATATATGAAAGCAGAATTTGTAGTATTTTAGTGTAATCTTAGGGAATATAATTTCCTAAGTAGGGAAATAAAATACCTCGGGGCAATTTAAATAATTCTGTCACCATAGCAGATCAGTGAATGCTCATTGCCTAATGGCAGATAAATTCCTGCTAATAAATCGGGAGAAAAGCTAAAATTCTAGTGTTTAATTATTATTATTAAACACTATTCCATGTCTTTAATTTTGGTTAAGAACAGCAACAACTGACAAGACTGAATGATGAAATCAAAGCTTTCCATAAGAGTTCCTAACAGAGAGAGGCTAAAACTAGATCACTTAAAATTCATGGCTTCATCGCCAAAATATATATATAAAACACTCTGCATCTGAAATCGTTGTTCAAAGTCCTGCATTAAAACTACTGTTGGGTTGCAGTCAGTGAACCATGGGTGAGCCCATCAGAGAGCTGGGAGTGTCTTGGGGGCTGCTGTGTAACACTCCTGGTGACTTGGGTCACCCTCTGTGCTGCCCGGAATGCAGAGCAGCCTCTGCGAGAGCACCGTGTGCTCAAAGTCAGGCAAAACATCCACTCATGGGCACTAGACACAGCTCTGCTGGATTTATATGTGTGGCAGCATGGGCAGCATTTCTGCTGCAGCCAGGAGAAAAAATAATAATTTTAAAAAATTGCATTAATTCGTATTTATATGACATAATGTCAGGTCATAAATGTAGTCATGCCTTGTAATGCATGCTTGGATTTTATGGAGGTTTCAAAAAACCTTCGCTCAAATAACGTGGGAGATCACAGGAAAACAACTGTCAAAATACTCACAGCTAAATAGAAAATGTTTGCCTTCTTTTAACCAGTTTCTGAGAGGTTGCAGAGGTCTGCCAGGAGAGTTATATCCACAGTGCTCCTGAGAGGAAATGGAGCACAGTAGGATGGGGCATGGACTGCGTTTCCTTTTTGTCACTGACCCTCTTGGTCTCAGAGATCTACAAGTTCACATCAAGGCTTGGCAGGAGAAATGAAGCTCCTTCTGTCTGGCTTTGGCCATCGGGCACAGAGGATGGAGAAGTAAAAGGTGTCTCTCCTGGGTGGGCATGTTTACTGCTCTATAACTGCAGGCAAACTTGTCAGATAATACTTTTTTATGAAATTGGCCTTAAAAATTATTGACTTTTAAAAGACTGTTTGTCTCCAGAGAGTTAAAAACTTTATTCTGAGTTCCAACTCAAAGTACCTCTTCTTCTCCTGTGTGTATTGGCCCTTGTCTCCTCAGTGGTATTTAATGATCAGCAGAATTCCACAGGGCAGCCGCACCCTCTGCTGGCTTTGCTGTGTCTGGGTGGGTAATGGGGCATTAAATCCCTCCTGTAAGATCATCTCTGCAGTTTCCTGATGACATTCACACTAACATGACCCATCTTCCACCTCACTGTGGCATCTCCTTGGGTTGCATCCCACTGATAGCTATGACTGCATCACCCTGAGGGAGCATCCTCTTCCTGTGACCAGCCAATCCACCTCCTTTGCCCTCAGTTTATAGCAGAAATTTGTATTAATCTTCGGAGCAAGACCTTGCGCTTCTTATTATCATAATTTATTTCATTGTTGTTTCTCCAGTCCTTGATGTCATCCAGCTCTTCTTGTATTTGATTGTGATCCTCATTAGTATGGTCACTACCATCTAACTTTGTGCCATTAATGTTTAATTAGTTTGATTCTTCTGTTTTGTGCCAAGATAACTGATGAAAATGCTAAATAAAATGAGTCTCAGGACCAGTCCTGGAGGTTTTGCATTAATAGGCTTCTCCCCATTTAATCATTTCTCTTTTACCACATCTTATTTCATCTCCTTCAGCCAGGTGTTTTTTTTTGAAGTATGTTTTGGTGCGAATTCCAATATTTTCAGGCTTAATAATTTCCCCATGTAGCAGTTATTTTGACACTTTGCAGAAATACAGATAAAGTTTATTTACTTTTCTTTTGGTTAAAAAAACCCAGTTGTCTTTTAATGAAAGGATGGAGCCTCTGTTGTTGTGGTGGTAAACCCTCTCCATACAGTGTCTGGTTTTCCATGTACCCCCCATTTTCAGAGCTTTTTTTGAACTCTTTTAGTGTGTGATGAGAGGCTGATTCACTCTTGTTCCTTTTTTATTTTAGGTAATGTCAGGTATGTGGTGAAAATGTTGTTTCTAAGGTCCGTGCTTTTCACAACAAAGCACAACACAAATCTCTAATTTAAAATACTTTCTCCACTGTGCTTCCTGCAGGAGTATTGGCAGAGCCCCTCATTAGGTGATAGCACTGACCTTATGGTGATTTGTTTCTGTTCCAAATACACTTTCAAAGGTGTTTCCCAACCAATTGTATAATCCTAATACTACTACTACTACTAAAAATAGTACAACCTGACTTTAAATAGTGTAAAGCATTGTTTAAGCAGCTCTTGTTTTAACTTGTATTTCTGTTTAAATCGAAAAAGTTTGCAGCTATGGTTTGGTGCCCCATTCTAGAGGAAACCTTTCATTCATTCTTCCTCCTGTTTTGATTACTTCCAACTTCTGCTTAGGTGCCCTCAGTGTGCACAGGTTTTGCACAGGTGTAGCTTTTGCTCCTCCGCACTCTTTTTTCTCTCCAGGTGTTGGTTCTATGACTTGACCTGGATTTGGCCTTTAGGGCCAGGTCACTGTGGCCTTATCTATGAGGTTCCTGGCACAGAGGAATACATGGAGACTCAGGGAAGCTCTGGAGCTGCCTTGTGTCCCAGCCTGAGCTGGGCTTACCTCTTAGGAGTGCCAGGAGCCCTCTGGGAGTGCAGAGGGACCAGTGACTCTCCTTGATTTCAGATGAATGCATCAGGTAAAGGAAAAACAGGAGTCTCTTTGTTTCCTCCCTACAAAAATACACCATAGGTGCTTACTTCAGATTTTATTTTGATAGGACTATAAGCATATGAGCCTTCACTGAATCATAGCCTAAAACTCTATTGTGAAGGTTTGATTGGGGTTTCTGAAAATTACAGGTGTTCTTCTGGATAACAGAACTGCAAATAACAGTGGCTCTTCAAACCAGAATAAAATAATAGGTGTGCAGCATTAATTAATGCATTTCCATTAGTAACCCTGCTAAAAGGCGCTGATTAAGAGTTATTTGCATTTAATCAGAAAATTTAATGTAATACATTTTTCTCTTTGTTAAACTAATGTAAGTTTTATTACTACTGCTAAAGAGAATCCTGCCCAGGGTGAATTAAAGAGGTGTTTCATAGAATACGTGCCATATATGTTCTGTACTGCTCGTGGCTGTTCAGCTGACCTTCTCAGTGCCAGCCACTGCTTTTTCTATTCCAGTGAACATTGTTTTTGAACAGGAAATGCCACTGTGTTTTCACTTTGGCAAGAGAATGTCAGTGTCTGCAGAGTAAGAGCTGTTCAGGGCACTTGCTGGCAATCTGGGTATTCATCATTATTATGCTTTGCTGCTCACTATAAAATCCTCTCTTCAAAACCAGATCTTTGTAGTCAGATGGAGCATGTGGGTTCAAAAGACTCGCGTTGTGTCTCTGAGAACTCGTGCTTGGGGTCAGTGAGAGGTGCAGAATGAGCTGGCACTCGTGTGCTCAGGAGGATGCCGCCTGTCCTCGGGGGGCTGCTCCCTTTTTCTTCAAGAGAGAAAAAACACAGCAGCTTGTTCCCTTGTCTCTGTTTGTGTGCTGAGCTCCTGGAAATGCCAAGCATGTTCCTACAGGGTAACATGTATCCCCTGTGCTGCCTTGGGACATGAAACTGGGATCCCTAGAAGCATCTCGGAGACACCTGCCCTTCTCAGCAGCCTCTCTAAAGCTCCTGGCTCCCCCCAGGAACACGATTTCCTTTCCATGGTGGGAAGCAGGGATGCTGCATGGCCTTACACAGCCAGGGTAGGTTTGCAGGGACAGCCTGGGTTTGGGTCGGGCACACAGCCGGTCTCGCCACTGGCACGTAGGAAAGGCTTTTGGGAAGTGAGGTGGGTGTTAAAGCTGGGGGGTGATTGACAGTGTGGTAATGAGCATACAATATTTCCACATGACAATGCTGTTCTGAACGTTTGTTTCACTCTTCAGTCGGCTGTTAGACTGAACCAAGGGTGTTGGCAGGAAGGACATCATAAAATCATTACAAGGTGCTTCTAAGTAATTTACTGTTCAGAGCTGCATTAGTTAAACCAATTAGGAACTGATTCCCTTCTTTGCCTTCATGTTTTTTTGTCACAGTGTGCTTTACGTAAGATACTGTTCTGTATGATCTTATATGTGATACTGTGTATTATTTACAGTGTTTCTGTGTTATGTTTCTGTGTTGTGCTCTACCAATTTTGACCTATTCAGAATTCAGTAAGGTATCCAATATAGTTCTCTGCCATCCATCTTTCTCACCTCTTTATTCACGAAGTTTCCTTAGCTCCTTTTAACACAAAATCACGATTAGAAGGCAAATTTTCATTATTTCTATTGAAAAATCCTCATTTCTTGGCCCATTCACCATCTTTGTATGCTGATTAATGTTCACATCTTTGCCCAAAGCCTTATTTTTCAGGTCAGGTAATTCACTTCATGTTCTGTTTATGTCCTTTGCAGTTTCTTGGTGTAGATGTTCTGCTCATTTGAGAAAACAGATGAAACCAAATTATACTTTAAATGTGTTTAAGGTCAAACATCAAAAATTCCCTCTATCTGCTCACTCGAGATGAGGTACTTGGAGCATTTCTTTGTTCTGCTTTATACAATCTTGTAAATCTCTGTGAAGGTCACTGTTATAAATCAGTAAATAAACCTCCAAATTTGAAAGTATGTGCTGGCACAATGGATTGCAGAGCTGGGCTGCAGAGCCTCACCTGTGGTTTGGTTCCCTCCGATCTCTGGGAGTCTGGGGAGACATTTTGTAGGTGACAACTCCCTTCTGGGGCAAGAGGTTATTGTTTCTCTGCCAATCCTCCCCTTCCTGTCTCATCAGAAATCTGCCTTAGATGGAAAATGTCAGCCCTGTCAGATGTGTTCCCCTCTCATCTGGGACATGACTAGTTTGTAGAAGTGGCAGGTTGGATGGAGATGCAAAGGTGCCTCCTGTCCCTAATGGGAAGACAGGAATGCCAGGAGAAGGACCTTGCTGTCCCTGGGAGCTGCTTTCAGTCTCTGTGAATTGAAGCAACCCCTTGGCATGAGGGAGAGTTCCCTCCAGTGCCTCCCACTGCCTGGGACTGAGGGCATGTGCAAGCCAGAGAGGTGGCACTGCACAGGGCAAAGCATCTTGTCTCTGGCTGAGCTTTTCTCTTCAATGATTCCTGCACATGGCCATGGCCATAATTCAGAGGAATGTATTTCAGTTCTCTCTGCAGGTTCCTTGGTGCACTTAGTGCTATTCCTACATGGCATCCATCAGCATTTCGCTTGGGATCAGCTGTCCCCACATTGCAGTTACAACTTGAACTTCTGAGGTTGTGTCCTGCAAGTATTCAAGCTGCCTTTGAACTGGCTTTCAGTTTACCTTCAGCTGTGTCTTTAACAATTCTCAGCTGCATCTTGTACTGTTGATGGTTTCTGTCTTTATAAAATGCACATTAATGCCAGGAGGCTTCATTGCTGCGTTTTAAAAAATACCCTAAAATCTGCCTTTCACCAGCAGTCTCCATAACTTGACAGCCTGCTCACATTTCCCTGACTTTGAAAACCCTTGGATCAGAAGAAGGAATTACCAGTAATGCTGTTTTTCCCTCAGACTGGCAGAAATGATACAATATTTTGCTACTTGAAATTTGTCCATCTTCAGGAGATTTATATAGGAATTAAGTGGTACATTGACCCTGTGTGTTCATGGAAGCAAGTTGCAACCAGCAAGAAATTTCTTCTCTGTGAATAAATCAGAATTTACTGGCTGTCCTGGAAAAAAGACTGTAGTGGTTGTGCCTACACGGTGTCCTGTAACATGATGTGTTCCTTACAGCAGGGAAACTGGGTGTAAAATATCATCACTCTGCTTTGACAGCCCTTTGTTTCCCTTTGCAGCAGCACTTGAGAATCTGACAACTGAGAGTCAGGACCTCTTAATTTTAATGAAAAACTGACCCACGTTCTTGCTCACAAAGTTATTCATCAAGGTAATTTATAGGTCACATCCTACCCACTCAGAAAACTAGGATGTTTGATAGAGCAAGAAAAACTAATCCTCAAGTACTTCAAAGAGCTTGTAGTGATAAATGGGGTTTAATTAATTTAAATATAGTTGGAGGATCAGATGAAGCATTATTTTAAAGTGATACTGGAAGAAACTACAGAGATTTGTGATCTCTTTATTTGTCATGCCTTCTGACATGCTAACATGCAGCGAGGCATTCAGAAGGGACCTATCTGGCCATCACAAGCCCACTTCAAACACATTTTCTTTCAGAATCACTGGTAGTCTAATGGTTCTTGTGTGGTTCTAGCTTCCATTCAGTTGGTCACCGTTAGAGTTACATGGACAATTATATCAAGTAGCTGCCTGGTGACTCAGAACCCTGTGGTATGGATAGGCAGTGCCTCCAGCTGCCCTTCTGAGTGTCATCCTCTGGAAATAGAGTGGAATTTTAAGCAAATTAATGTGTCCATAAGCTCTGTAGCACAGATTGCTCAGCATAAGCTGGCATAGCTGTATTAGTGGGGAGTAATTTTACAGGCTCAGCTGTGCAATTACAGTTGTGTTTTACAGCTGACCTCAACCATTCTTTAGAATAGCTGTTATCAAAAAGGACTGATTATGCTCCATTTCTAGTGGCATCTCGTTCTTCCCTCTGACTTCTGAAATCATGACAGGCTCCTGGACAAGCAATTTGCAGTCTTGAATTGGATGTTGTGGTCGCTGGAGGTTTGATGTCTGAACTCCAGGGAAGTCAGACTGAATCCCCAGGGATTCAGTGAGGCAGATTTGGGCTGTCCACTTGATTCGGTCAAGGTGCTGGAGGAGGCTGATGCAAACAGAGCCACTGCAGCTGTCCTGGCTTGATCTGGGGATGGCCCTCCTTCCTTGTGTGCTGCTGACACAGAATTAACACAGAGGCTTTGGCCCCGTCCTTGAGGAAGTCTCAGGGCTAATCAACCTAATGAGGCTGCTTTGCCATCGTTATGGTTTGGGTCTGTAGCCCAGTCACTGCTCCAGTGGGCAACACAGCACCAAGTCAAGAAAATACCTTTCACTACAGTGTCTGCAGGCTTTGGATCCTTCCTGTTTCCAGCAGACCATTCCTTCATGGTCCTTGCTTTCCTTGGGCAAAGGAAAGCTGTGGCAGGAAATGGCCTGTTTGGCTTGGCCCTGCTGCAGTGTTTCCTCTTGCAAAGGGCATTCCCCCCATGCTCCTCTGTGAGATGTCTCAGGGTCCCTGTGGCTGGGTGGAACCTTGACCTCAGCCTGGACCTGGAAACACTGCATAGCCCACAGCATATATGGCACCAAACTGGTGGAGGAACCAGCTCATTCTCTGTGAAAAATATGGTGACAGAAAGCTTAGGGAACACATGGTCTATCACTTAATTAGCAAGAAAGCCTGACAAATAATTATGACCTTTTTTTATTTTTCCTGAGCTTTTCTTCAATTTTTTTCTACTTCTGTTTGTCAGCTTTAATTTGTTTCACCACATAAATGTTTTAATATGACAAACAAAAAATCTGTCTTAGATATACCTACTTATCTGCTGCATAGTTGAGTTCATTTTGTCACATCTGGTAGCCTGGTAGTTGGAAAGGAGGTGTACTGCCCCGTGAGTGGGAGAAGGCAAGGGTGAAGTCAATTAAGAGCTTGAGGGAGTTATTTTTCCAGGTTTTGACAACACTTGTATTAATGCTAGTGCAATGTAGACAGCTGCTACAAACACAAAGAGGGAGAAAGCGTTCCTTGAAAATACCTGGTAAGATATCCTGAAGGATGCCTTCCAGTGCCACCAGTTTCTGTAGCTTCCTTCCTCAGATGAAAATAATTTGTGAAAAAATTCTTCTGAAACGCCAGCCACAAGATAAATTTAATGTATGGATGAAAGATAGGCATGGAATTCAGAATGTTAATTTACTATTAATTAGCTTCCAAACATGAATAAGGAGATTTAATTGGCACCGTGGCGAGAGTTTACTTGTGAAAGTGTCACTAATGAACAGAACAACCACGATCAGAGGCAGTGTATACATCTTCTCAAACATCTCATTATGGACCCACAAAAAAGTGAGGGGGATGGCCATGCATCTGATCTCCAGTTTATTCTCTCTGTTCCTGCAAGAATATAATTTAGTTATTTAAATCGTAAATACTTACAGAAGTTTGTGCCCAAAGGGAGAAAGTTAACAAGAAATAATTCAGCACAACTGTTATTTTCCTGATTTGTGCAACTAACTTGGCAATGTTGCAGTATTTGTCTCTATTCATAGCAGGGAGAAGGTTTATTTTTTGTGAAAATGCTAGTTTGTTCTGTCTCAGGGCAGTGTTTTATACACGTGTGGAGTATCACCAAGTCACTGCACAGCCAGTGGTGAGGCAAATACTGTCACTTTTCTATCTGCATGTGGCAACCCTTGGAGAAATTAGTTGGGTTTTTTACTGCTGGTGTTCAGAGGAAGAAGGAAGAGTTCCAGTTTTGTCTTTCCCCCCCTGCCCTGCCCCAGTGCTGTGCAGATCAAGTTAATGGAATGGCTCTTGATGTGGGAGGAAGGAGCCACTGCCTGAGAAAGTCCTTGGAAGTCAATGAAGAGCCCCCCGGCATGTTTGGCTATCATTGAATTCAGACTGTGTTTTGAGGAGAGATCAAAGAGACAGAAATTAAGGAAGCCTGAGTAATGGTGCTGAGGGGAAAATCCTGAGTGGAGCTGCCTGAGATCTGCCTAATGTTCATGACTGCATGTCCAGTTGAAAAATTACACATGGCTTTTGTTAGGATAAATATTCCCATAGCCTTTTGCATGCATGCCTTAATCACCATTCCATAATTATCCTAAGGGGAAAATCATGGAGACTTGAAATCAGTGTAAAACATGCATTAAATCTAAGACACAATGTACAGAATCCCTTGTGATATCAGCAGAACCAAAATTCAGGCTTTCCAGGACATAAGAAATAGAGAAGTAACTGCACTGCATGGTGAATTTGGACATTGCTAATTATAACATGGGCTCACAATAACACTTTGGGATTACTCTAACCTTTATCCTCTTTTGGTAGGAAGTGGAAATTTTTAAAATAACAGACAATTACATAGCACAGCTATGCATATTACTTGTTATATTGCTTGGAAAGCAGTAGAAAAAGAGCAAAATTATGCTTTTTCATTTTGGGTACCTTTTTCTGAATCTACTATGATATTGATGTGCTAATTCATAGTTTTAGATAGTACTTCTTCATAAAATAAAGGGGGTTTTTAACATTCTCTAGAAAACATAACGGTGAATGTGCATATTTGAAATAATTGGATTGCTTTATGTTCAGGTGCAAGTGAGTGAAAACCTGTGGTTTGAATAAGTGGGAACAAATGAATGAGGGAGGATTCCCGGACCTGTGAAATTGTCAGTGTGGATTGCCTACAATTTTGGCACACTGCAATTTTCAAAGATTTGGTGGAGCTTGAAAGGCAGTGAAATGAAACACGTATGAGCAATGCAAATTAGGAAGCAAGAACTGGGTCAGTGGCGTTTGGAGTGATTCCCTCCCAGGGCACGGGGAATCACTGCCAATATCCCAGGTAAGGAAAACACTGGTGTGGGGAATGTTTTGGCTGTCTGTGCCCAGGTACCTGCCCTGGTGGGACAGGGGCTGTTCTGATTTCTTAGAGCCTGTGTGTAAAGCCTGGGACCCTTGCACGTGGCATTTGTGTGCTTTGGCTTTCCCTGAGAATCATTGTCCCGGGGCATTAGTGCCCTTTCTGGTCTTTCAAAGGTGAGTTGTGAAAATTAAAACTAAATTCGAGGTACATGGATGCTCTGCTGGTGGGTATGTGAGGTAGGTGATGGGTATTTTGGAACCTCTGGCACTGTCTAAGTCCCAGGAGTGACAGCCTCAGCATCAATCCTGCTATTTTCAGTGGACCTGGCCTTGTGAAGAAGAGCATCAGAATTTGTCTTCAGATAAGCAGAAAACATTTCCAAACCCAGGTATCTAGGGCATTTTTTTCTTTTTTTATTTACCTTTTAAGCATTTATTTTTAGATGGCATGGCTCCACTTGACAGCAGAGTGTGAATTTGAATGTTGTAAAGCAATATAAATGGCCATTAAGTTAGGAAGCACAGTATGACCTTTTTGAAATATTATGCCAAACATTGTGTTTGCTTTGTGAGCTAAGTGGAACTTCTGGAAGGCTGGTGCTGATGAAAGGCACTGGCTCAGTCTCTGGGGAGAGAGCACATTATTGCAAGATGAATCTGGGGATCTGACAAAAATAACAAAACAAAGCTGTAAGACAGGGTTAGATTTTAACAGGAAGAAGTTTGGATTGACTGTGGTGACTTTCCTATGCCTTATTTTTCCAGAACACAACAAATGCCTTTTATTTTAAACTGAACTTTTGAGCTTTAAACATATTCTACCAAACCATGAAAGATGCTGTGAAGGGAGACTGTGGGAGAGCATTTGGCTAACCTGCCAAATATTTATTCACTTTCATTAGTAATATCCTGGTATTATTAAATATTAGAGCAGTAATGCTCCAGTGCTCAACCAGTGCTGGTGTCCCAGTATCCCATGCAGTGCATGGGAAGGGTAAGGAGGAGCAGCCAGGGCAGGCAGGAGGGCACAGTGGAAAGGGAGATGAGGTTCAAAGGGAGGCACATTAGGACTGGGACAGCCTCATCAGTGACCCTTGTGGTGGGGGCAACAGGAGCTTTTCTGAGTGGTTGGATATTGTTATATTTTCTATAACATTCAGCCTGAAAACAGCTTTTGTTTCCTCAGACTAACCCTCAGAACTTGTCTCTACATGAGCAAGTAAAGGACTTGGATTCTTTCTCTTGGTGCAGAAGTGATTGGTCTTCTTTATGTCTTTGTGAGGGATATCACTGACAAAACTCAAGCAGTGATGAAGAATGGGTGCTGGTGTATCTGAGACAGGAAGCCTTCAAAGTCATGAATTACAGGCTCCCCAGGGCACGAAGTCTGCCTAAATTCAGGTGTTTGGACACTCTCAGGCACATGGTGGGATTCTTGGGGCTGTCCTATGCAGGGCCAGGAGTTGGACTTTGATAATCCTTGAGGGTTCCTTCCAACTCAGGATATTCTATGATTCCCTGAAAGTAAAACTGCAACCTCATTCCAGTCGCTGTGTTTACAGTCCCTTCTGTATCTCCTCTTTAGTTTAGGCTTCAGCTTAGTCAGTAGGCTTGTTCTTGAAGGGGATTAAAGTACCCCAGCAGTAGCAGGGAGTCCCAGCGCAGCATCCCATTTTTATCTATAGCACAAATAAATAAGTAGTTTGTAAATGAACACAAAACTGGCTTTGAATCCTGGCTTTGTTTGATGCATCATGGTTAAATGAAGCAGTTTATGTACTCCCATTGTGGCCAACTGGAGTAAACTTAGATAAGATTTAGGAACACAGGGCAAGTATTTGTCACTTGCTCCAAAAGGTGCTGTCCTGGAACAGGTCAGTCAAGGCCATAACTATCCTGGGTCTGCAGGAATATGTGGTTTAAGCCATTGGTTCTCAGCTGGAGAGATGCCTCTCCCTTGGGAGGCATCCTGGCTGGAAAGGTGAGGCACAGACTGCACTGCAAAGTGCTGCATGAAGAGTTTCAGCCTTTGATTTGAAGGATGCTCCTAACACCTTTTCATAGAAGATGGGAAAACTTATATTTTTCAAGTGTGTCTGGATTCAAAATTAGCTTTTACCCTTGAGCTGGCTCAGCGTTGTCATGTGTCCTGGAGAGCTTTTCTGTTCATGCATACAGAATCTGTGCCCTACAAATATAACACAGGCTTACTTGCTGCTGTTCTTGGAGCATGAAACTTGCAGACCAGAGCTAGGGGTTTAGGTATTTTTATTATTATTGTCCAAAATACTCTTTTTGCCCTACCTGGGTATAAAAGAAGTTGAAATTTAAAAGGAGTTTAAAAAAGGTTGAACAAAGTTCAAAGCTTTACCTTTATATAACATACCTTGGATTCTTCATAATACTGGGTTTTTTTGAATAAAATCTTGAAGGAGGATCATCACATATCTATTGCAGGATACATTGCTTCTTCTTTTCTTAAATTTATTTTAGAAATGCGATAGTTTTTCTGTCTGAGTTTGTAGACAAAACGGGTTAAGCATTGCCAGACAAGTAGACAGCTAACAAGCTTTTCACATTAGCAGGCACTCGTGGCACCAAGTAACCCTGTTGTATTACACAATCAGTCATCTCAGTGTTTACATAAAACTGATACCAGGTTAGAGGAGCATTTGTCCTGCGTGTGGGACAAGCATGTTGGAGAGAGGTAACAACTTCTGTAGAGCTGTTCCAAATCACAAGCAGCTTTTCTGAGATTTCAGAGTGTTAAAGAGCTTACAGGAAAAATGTGTGTTCTCCAAGAAAATAGCACCTTTTCTAATAGTCTTAGCTTAATTATTTTCTGTGCAAAGTGGGATGGAGGCAGGCTTGCTTTTCACATAATTAATGTTTCTGCCAAAGCTCATACACACTCCTCGTTGCTCCTAAATAAAACTCCCTCTCTGTACTGTATCAGTCAGGCTGCTTTCTGAAATGCCTCTTCACACAGAATTTTTCAATCATTCAAATACCGTATCATCTTTTTCAATCCTACAGAGCCAGTAGCTGCACCAAACCAACACCCATGCAAAGGAAGGTGTCCCAGAGCCCTGAAGTGATACCAATTCCCAGCAGGGACAGGCAGGGTGTGCGTGGCTCCGCAGTGGGCTGTGTGCTGCTCTCCTCCTGGGCGTAGTGGCTGAGCAGTGCTGGCTGTGCAGACCCTCCCCTTGCAGCACAGCCTCGGCTCCACCAGTGCTGCTCTCCTGGGCCCACGAGAGCACTCTGATTTGCAAGCTAATAGTGTTTTTGGCGCAGTTTTAGCGATAGAACAAACCCTTGTTAGCGATGATTTCTGAAGCACAATTTTAATAATGACATTCTTCACTTACATGATGTAGCGCTTTTCAAAGCACTTAGGAATTATTACTGAAGTCTCAAAATACATCCTTAGGGTAAGTTTAGTTCCAGCAATTATTCAGGTTGAGAAACAGAAGCACGGGGGTTTAAATACCTTAGCAGAAGTTGTAGGAGAAGTTTCTAGTAGTGCTGATTCCTGGATCCCTGCTGTCTACGCAGGCTAGCACAGCTTTCTATCACCCTTGAAGCACTATCCTTTGTTACTATACTTCCTTTAATTTTTAAGTGAAACCAGTCTACTAAAGACTGGATTTTACTTCTTCTCTCTTTTATACTTATCTGTTAAGTAAGCACTTTTTTTTTTTTTTCAGATACCACTTAAGTTGTAAAGGGCCTTTGTTTCATAACATATTTCCTAAATGCACCTTTCCAGTCAAGGCTGCTACTAGCTTTGGTAATGCAAAGGACATCGCTCAGCTGTCAAACCATGGCAGAATTCTGAATTATAAAATATATTATATATAAGCAAGAGGCTGCAAGTACTTATTTGGGGAAATAAAAAGAATAATTATATGTATTGCCTTAAACAGTTGAACCTGGGTCCTCAGGTGGTCTGAATCACCATAGCAACATTGAATTCGGTGAATCTCACTTTGCACAAAGGAGATCTATTCTATTCTTCATTTTCCTTCATCCCTTGAAGACTTCAACAGTTATTTACAGCTTCTCTGTCCTTTACCTCATCCTCCAGTTTCTTGTTCTCCCTTTATTACTTCCTGGATCACGTACCCAGCAAACTCTTTCTCCCAGGGTGCTCCTGTCATTACAGAACGTCTTTACAGCTCCAGGTAACGCACTGTCCTTTCAACACCAGCTGCCTTTTCTGCCATGTAACTCCAGACCCCTTCCAGGAACATCACCCCTTTCTATGGCTCATTCCCTTCCCTTTCAACTCCCTTAGAGCAGTCCCTTTCCTCTCATATTCCCTTGTTCCCTCACCCCTTCAGCCACTTACCCACACACTTTCTCTTTACTCCCAGCATGGTTTGTGTTCCTCATGGTTTGTCCTCTTTTCAGCCTGGATGCCTAAGGAAATAAGGTTTATATAATTAATCCATCCATCAGGCCCTCAGTGTGTTTGTCAATCCTCCTTTAATAACTTGGAACCTGTTTGCTAATTGGAGCTAAGCCAGAGGGGGGACACCATGGTACGAGGGGGCAGAGTCCCTAAGGTTTTGTGCAAACAAGTGTCTGGTGAGAGGACAGACAGTGTGAGTGGTGAATTGAGGAATATGCAGCAGAGTTCAGTCCTTATACACTGCATTTGGCGCAAAATGCCAGCCCAGTAATGCCCACCCTGTGCCTAGCTGCTGGATCTCATCTGTGCTCAACCAATGGAACAGGTGGGCAATTGTGCCAAGGAGGGCAGGGCAAGGCAACAGAAGATACAAATCCACCCCAAATTATACAACAGTAAGACCTTCTTCTGTTTGATTTTCCTCCATACTTTTTCATCTTTCTTTTCCCCTCTTCTTGTCTCTGAAGTTTTCCTCTTCCTTTTTCCATCTTTCGCCTCTGTGTCCTCATCCTCTCTTCCTAAAGTTCCTTTTCTCCAAAGGAATGCCTCAACAGTAATTTCAGTCTTGCCTTTCATCCTGCACTCCCCCACATACTCTCTTGTTACTGCTAATTGTGCTCCCTTCCTGGACTGACACTGCTTCCCGAGAGGAAGGAGAACTGCTGTAATGATTGGTGGCAGCAATGTCTTAACCATCTTCTTAGAGCACAAACACTGTCACAGTGTTTGAAAAGCTACATTAATTGAACATAGATTTGTTCAAGCTGCTCATTGAATGGATTTCCCTTGTGCCTGGCTTGTGTTACAGCTTATTTTAGCTATAGACTGAATCCGAACAATAGTTATTACTCCTGCCAGCGGCCGCCCCCGCCGGGTGCCAAACCCCCCTCGATCTGAGGGCCTGGCCCTGCTCAGCACACACACTCCAGCACTCAGCAGCACCAGCAATGAGATGCTAAGTGCAGCGCTGGCTCCTTGAACGGAAAGAAAGAGACTTCTCGTGGCTTAGATTTTCCTTCAGGTAACTTCTGCAAGGGAGTTCATCTGCTGGCTGTGTAGCAGATTGGGGAGTCACAGAATGACAGAATATGCTGAGTTAGAAGGGACCCACAAGGATCATTGAGACCAGCCCTTAGCCCTGCCCAGCCCCATCCCCAAGAGTCACCCCCTGTGCCCCAGAGCATCATCCAAACCCTCCTGCAGCTCTGGCAGCCTCTGGGCAGTGCCCACCACCCTCTGGGGGAAGAACCTCTGTCTAATATCCAACCTAAACGTGCCCTGACACAACCTCAGGCCACTCCCTGGGTCCTGTCATTGATCAGCACAGAGCAGAGATCAGTGCCTGCCCCTCCTCTGCCCCTCCCGAGGGAGTTCTGCCTGCAGTGAGGTCTCCCCCCAGTCTCCTCCAGCTGAACACCCCAAGTGCCCTCAGTGTCCTCACACGCTTCCCCTCCAGGCCCTTCCCCACCTTCATTGCCCTCCTCTGGACATTCTCCAATGGCTTCGTGTCTTTCTTCTATTGTGGTGCCCAAAATTGCACACAATGTTCAAGGTGAGGCTGCACCAAGAGCACACCTGTCCTGGGAGCACTGAGGGAGCTGGCAGGGAAAGGCCACGTGGGCATTCCTGCCCACCAGGGCTCTGACATTCACTGTGGGCTGTTCCATTTGTGCGCTGGCTTCACTGAGCCTCTCTGGGACTCCTGTGTGTTGTGCACTGTAGACCTTCAAGTCTGCTCCTTCCCACCTCTACTAGACTGGGAGTTGGACTAGAAATGTCCAGAGATTGCTCCCAACTCTTAACAATTCTGTGATTCTGTGGTTCCTTTTGGTTGTAAGACATCACCCCTCTGTTCCAGCCTGCTGCCAACCCCTGTAGAGGTGGCATTGCATTCCCAGGAGAGATACCTCACCAAAGCCACAATCCCTTTGCTGCAGCTGAGATTGCTCCACAAGGATTTGCTGAAAGCTGAATACACTGGTAGAGAAGCAGCTCAGTGCATGGAGGTTTCCTAACCCACAGACAATGGGGACATTTTGGTCCATCCCCATCCATGAATGGCCCCACTGAGCTGAGAAATCTGCAGGAACTGGAATGGTCCTGCTATTGCTAATTGAGCCGTAGCCTGGCACTTCTTACAGTGCTGGGGATTCCCTGTGGTAACACCCATCGCCCTTGAGTGCAGCAGAGGAGCAGGACACGGAGACAGGGGGATACTCTCTGAGAGGAGGACTGCCAGTGTCTGGCTGCTGCTTCCAGGTTCACAGTGCCTCAGGTCTGTAGCTGGGAACAGAAATGGTGCAATCAGTGCTCGCCTGCAGGTTTTTGTTTGATAAATGCAGTGTGGGGAGTCTTCAGAGGTGCCAGGCAAACACAGCTCCAGGTAACATCCGTGGGCACAGCGTGTCCAGGATTGCACTGCTGTGCTGTGCTCTGCGTCCCCAGGGTCCCTGTGTTGGGCTGGGCTTGCTGATTTAGAGCTTCAGCCTGGGCACAGGTGCAGTGCCCTGTGCACGTAAGCAGGAGAGATTTGCATCTCATCTCTCTGAATCAGCGCGATTCCCCTAAATGCCCTCTTCAGTGAACTCCTAATTGCCACAAATTTATGTCTTTACCTATTTATTTCAGCTTGCAAAGCCTGCAGTAAATTTGGCTTGTGATTTTGTGTTTGTAGCAGTTAAATCACTTATGTTCTGAGAACTTTAAAGAAACATATGCCTTAAAATCAGCAAAGCATTGACTACTTTTGCATACATGGTGAAGTCTATTTTATTTTACTGTGTTACACTGCCAAATAACCTTGGTTGTTATTCTTCAAGGTCTCAGTGTGTCAAGCCATTAACAACTATGGAATGTATCTAAACTGCATTAGAGCTGCATAACTACAAGCTAAGGTGTAATCAAAGATCTGTCAGGCTTAACGTAAGCATATGGACAGCTCTCCACTACTGATATAGGAAAAAAAACCACTTAATTTGTAATTTTTAGGCAGAAGTCCCTAAGGATGCTTTTACCTAAATGCTCTTCAGCTTCTACAGTGCCAGTGGAAACACCAATGCAGGAGAGTGAGGTACTAAGAGTTATGATCCTCTGAAAGGGAGAAGGAGCACATGAATATTTAACCTGTGTATATATATAAAATTAGTACAGAGATAAACAATTTGATGAGTAATGATGCATATATTTAATTCATAGTTTTATGCATTTTTAAAGAAAATGTAAGTAGGTGGAAGCTTGAGTTTAATTAAAACAGTGGAAGAAGCAGTCGGGCTAGTTTATTCTCTGCTGAACATTGAAACACATGTGACAACTTCTGAAAGTTGCAGTTCCAGAAAGGGAGGAGGCAGAGGAATCTGGAGGTTTAGCAGGAGTTCTGCCTATGCTGTGGACAGTGGGCTTTTCACAAAGTCTGCAGGATTTGTGGAAATGAAACACATTGAACCTGTCAGGTGTTACCACTGGCCAGGCCTTCCATCATCTGAGTAACATCAGTGCCAAAGCTGTGGAAGTTGTCAGATGTCCTGACACTACTTTTTGTATTATTAAGATCAAGAAGTGATTAATACAAAGAGAAATGTGGCACTGTGTGGAGGAAGACACATTTTTCTTCTTAGGGCTGCTGTGGAGCAGTTTTTCAGGAAGAATGACCCAGTTTAAGGAATCCGAATCTTGAGTTCCTGTTGGCTCAGGGGGGACCCAACAGGAGGGAGCTGAAGTTTTGATTTCCAGCCTGGCTGCATGCTGATCCAAAACAGTGAGCAAAGTCCCCAGGGTAGGAGCTGAAAACATCTTCTGAAGGGCAGCCAAGTGCTGTGTCCCTTGTCCAGGTACAGCCACACAGCTGCTCAGGTGGTGTCCGTGTTCCACAGCATGGCCATGGCATTGTGCTGCTGTATCCACACAGAGCAGCTCTTTTCTCCCAACACCTTCTGTAAGCCTCAGGTTTTATATCAGCATATCCAAGAGACAGATGAAGTATGGGAGTGGAAGAAGTACAGTCTAATATATACCACTGGGATACAGAATAGTAAGGGCAATATATATGTATACATCTCCATAAGAGGGAGGCTCAGAGCAAGAACTACTAGAAGTTATTTTGCTGGAATCAAGATGGATCTTTGGCCATAATGTGTTTACTAGTGACTTCTGTATTGTGATTTATTGAGAAGCTCTGTTATTGCTTTTAATTTTGAAAAGCCATCTATAACCTGTTCACAGGAATGAAACTCAAGAAAACCATATGTTCAGGATATTGTTGTTAGTATGTTATGTTTTATGTTTCTTCGAGGTGCCATAAATGATTTCTCCATCGGCAGGTCTGTGTTTTGTGGCTATTGCAGGTAGCTCTACACTCCAAGTGAATTAAATCCTGTTGTGTTCCTGCTGCTTCTTCAGAAAAGCAGCTGTTTAATGTCTGTCTGTATGGAAAAAAATCATGCAAATATATCAGGTTTTTTTTCCTGATTTTGCAAATGTTATTATTAATCATTGTCTTCTAGTAATTTTGGAATAGGTAGGTCTAGGAGAAGGATGAAAAAACGATGTGGTTTTAAACAAAGTAATTGAGGAGGGCTATGCCACGTGTACAGACTGCAAGGGAGAAGGAACAAAGATGTTTGTGTGAGGAGCTGATAAACTCCCATGTTGTTACAGAGGACACTTGCAAATTCAAGCTAGTCAAGGCAACCCTCTGTCTGCTCTGTCACAGCTAAACTGTGCCACAGTACAAGCTGTCTGCAATATCAAACACCCTCAGAAGTGTCACCTTTTCTTCCTTTCACAGATGTGCATTGAATGTCCATGTCAGGTTTTGCTTCTTTCTCCGTTTAGCTGGACAGCTGCCCCATCCCTGAGAGCAGTGAAGTCCCGGGGTTTGGCTCTGGTGTCATTTATTGAGGGAGTGGTGTAGAGTCCCTCAGAAGGTCCCCCTCGGCATTACAAAGGTGTGTCTGCTGAACAAATGAGAAAGGACTCTCTGTCAGGGCAGTACTCTCAGTGCTGTGACTCTGAGTGCTGTTCCCACATTGCAGCCTCGCAGGTGCATGTGCAGTGCCCAGTAAATCTGGAAATAAGGCTCTCTGGGCTGGCTGTTGTTCTGGCAGCACCGACAGGCTGTGCTTGGGGCAAACACGGTGCAGGGAGCCTGGGGCTGCTTGCAGCCCTGGGGCTGGGGGAGCAGGGGGGTGCTGGCACGGAGCATTCACAGGTGTTCAGTGTACAGCCACTCCTAGACTGCCAATTGTTGCAGATATGGGAAGTCCTTCCAGAGCAGATACACAATAATTAGATTTGCTTCTTGGAAATAATAATAATAAAAAGGAGTCTGTTTACTCAGACATACTTGCAGACCTAAGAGATGTGTAGGTGGGTAGTTAAAGCTCGTGGCAAAGACAGGTGGATGTGAGTTCTCCCAGCTGCCTTCCTGCTGTTCTCCGGGAGGATCACCAGATCATGATGTTAAATGCCCTGTGGAAAGGGATGAAGGGTCCCAGCTACGTGCAACTCTTGCTGGAATCAGGGAGCAGTGATGGGTGCTCGGGAGTGCAGCAGGAGATGGTTGTGCAGCTCTGCCTCTGTGGGGAGGAACCAGAGCTGGGAAAGGTGAGCTGTGACCTGAGCCAGGGCTCAGTGGGTGGGCTGGATCTGTCTCTACTACACATGTACACGCAAATGAAGGAGACAAACATCTCGCCATGCCTGCATATAAATGTGCAGTTTCAAAGTTTGAATATTCTTGTGCCTGAACTTCTCAGGTTCAAATTTTAGAAGTCATTGTGTTTGTGAGGTTTTTTTCCCCTTTCCTAAATTAGCATATCTCTGGTTGTTAGGGAAATGCACACAGTGCTTTGTCGATTGAAGCATTAATTGCCTTAGGCCTTCACGCTGTAACAATCTGAATTATTCTTTCATATTCCCCTTCAGTTGTCTGGTTTCTGAGTGCCTGAGAAGCAGTGAAAGCTGGACTGGGTCAATGTGCAGGAGAGTGAGGAGAGTTCCTAAGCCCTGGGTTTTATTCCATGAATTAACACAGCTACTGGGATAAGGGGACTGTATCTTTCCTCTCCTCTGAAGTGCTCGGCTCACTATTTGTGGGCCGTAAAATAAGCGGCAATAACAATAATCCTTGTCTGACCATTCAGAGGAGTGAATCCAGCGTGCCTTCCAGCAGCTCACAGCCAGTAAATGGGATCATATAGTGCATATCATCTGCATTTAGTGTGACTGCCTGCTACTGAGAATGTTGATTCTCCTCCACGCTGCCGGGCGGGGTTTATATCTTCATTTCTCTCCTATCAGATAAGCACTCTGTTAGCCCAGTGTGGGCCCCAGGAAAGGGAAACCTGGGAGAGGGGCAGGTTTGAACAGCGTGTGACTGGTCACAGTGCTCAGGGACACTCACCCTTGTGTATCTGATGATCAACACAAGCAGCTATTTCTGGCAGGAATCCCCCTGGACTTGTGGCTTAGGTGGGCTTTGCTCTGCTTTTCATATATGTGCCATAAGAATTCAAATAGTGTGACCATTCCTAGATAACAAACAATATTTTCTTCCACCAAAAGGAATTCTGAAAAGCTCTTCAGAGACATTAAAAGTCTTGGTTATTTGTTCTACCTCTGGATTACTGGATATTGTTCATGTTGCATAAGAATTTGAGTTTTTCTGTTGTTACACGGGAGATGTTCCTGAGTTATTTTAAGCACTTAAATTTAGTTCCAGAGAAAGGTAGAGAGGACATGCCAGCTTTTGAGAGAGAGATGAAGGACCGAGGCTGGTTTTCTGCCTTTCATCTTGATATGTTGTGTAACACCAATTGGAGAGTGAAGCATTCTCCCTAATGGAAGGAGGAAGCTTTCCTTCAGGCTGCTGGGCTCATGTGTGTGCAGAATGGATGAAAACTCTTAAAAGGGGATGAGCTGAGCCCGTAGCAGCCTCGGAATGCTGGGTAGAGGACAATGCTGCTACGTGTTTGTGGATGCAGATGGAACTATCCCAGGCAGGGTAATATGTTGTCAGATATGACTTGATGTTGTTGTGATCCTGTTACTGCCTTGGAGTTTCCTTGAGCTTGGAGGGTGATGTTTCTCTTCACCCTTTGCCTTCTAAACTGCAGGTTTTTTTTCCCTTACAAACATGGGTAAATTTGTTTTATTGGTACTTTTCTTAATTATTCACATGCAGCCCAGCCACTTGAGATCATCTGGAACAAAAAGCTGTATTCCAAAGCAGCAATGCATTAGAAGAATGTCAGCAGCATTTTATATCTATATATTTCTCCAAACCCTTTGTGTTTAATGAGGAAAATGCTCTCAGTGCACACACACCATTGTGGCATAGAGGGTGAAGATATTTGAGTAGATTCTGTTCACACTTGTGATCATTCCAATCCTATCCTTTTTGTTTGAGCAGCAATTTAAATTAAGATAAATAAAAATGTATCATGATCTTTTAGTGAAGCAGGCACACACACACAAATTATGAGAGGGAAGAAAAGAAATCTGGTAAAATCACATGAGTGTTAAGCTTAGCTGGAGTTTACTAAGGTGTAGATTCCTTAAACCCAGTTAATACAAGCACTTTCTCTTGATTTAGGAGCTCTAGAGTCGACCATTTGACCTCAGAGTTCATCTAAATCCTGGAGACAAGTGGCAAACGTGGTGTCACCTCTGCTTTGCAGCACTAAAGACACATAACTCTAGGGATGCTGTAGCTGATAGGGAGGAAATCAGGTACATGTAGACTTGATCTTTCAAGGTGAAAAAGACATTTAAATGAAGAAACAAGAACCTCAGCTGAGGTCACTTGACTTTGAGATGTGAATTTTAACTTTCTCCTGCTGAAGAGCTGTGCCCTGTTTGTCTGTGCCATTTTCCTCCCCGGAGAGTTGACATTTGTGTAGCTCTAAAGTGTGTCTGCTGTTGTGTAACATCTGGAGATGTGGGCCCTGATTTTTTGAGCATAACAAGGAAGAAACCTTTACCCAGCTTGCAGGTACTCTGGGCAGGCACGGATGTGACCTGCAGCTGCTGTGCTGAGTTCATTCCTGTGCTGAGATGGGAGGTCAGTCCCAGCTGCAGCTCTGGCTTCTACGTGTGGAAGACAGAGATTTTTCTGCTGGGATATGATTTGTGGAAAAAATAAAATTCAAAGAAAGTCCAGTAACGTTCACTTTGTGGGTGATGGGAAGAAAAGAGTGGAAAAACACAAGAGGGACAAGAACCTTTTTCTCCCATTCTCTTCTGCTCATTTTTGCAGTGGAGTGAAATGAGGACTGGAAAAGAGAAGAAATTATGAATAGGTGGAAAAATGAAGGGCAGCTGCTTCACACAAGTGTGTCCTCAATGGGAAAACAAAGAATCCTTTCCAGCTTATACTGTGAAATCTGACTTCTGTTCCTTACTTTTGTATAGTATTTTTCTTCTTTTTTATTAAAAATTTATCTTGTCTCCTTTTAGTTTCTGGGAAAAACACCTGCCCAAGAGCACAGTTTTAATGAATCCTCAGTAATTTCACACCAGTGCAGTTCTTTCAGTGATAAATACCCATGGACTCATTTGCCTTTGCAAAAGCGGCTCTGACTGGCTTGACTAACATGTTGACTGAAAAAATATTTTGAAGGTATGCCTGTTGTTCATCCAGAGTTCTTTTTTGCAGACAGAATAACCCCCTTTTCCAGGCAGTCCTCCACTGACCTTTTTTTTGTCTTTGAAAATGTTCCCCCTCTCCTCTTGATTGTTATTCAATGCGATCTCACTTGCCTTTTCTCCTTGGGAGCTGCACAAAGACAAATCCTGCCCATAAATTCAGGAGAGCCTTTCTTCATATTAAATGAGTTTCATTTAATGCATCTTAGGGAGAAGCTTTAAACTGTAGGATTGCTGAACTTTGCCTTTCTTGGTTTCTTTGTTAGAATGGCCTGTCATTCCCATCTTTTGATACTCAAAAAGTAATTTCCCTGAGTATTTCTAACCCTTACTATTGTTCTCCATTCAGTTTGTCCAAGATGGGGTGGTTTTTTGACTCCTCATTACTCCCTCCATTAGAAAATGTTCTTTTAACTGAGCACCACATCACTAAAACCATACCTGTGTGCCTACCTATGGTTTTGCTCCTCTTCCTCCCCTTTGAACTCATGCAGTAGGTTTTGCTCTCTCCAAGTCCAAAAATCCAGAACCAGAGCCTTTATTCTTGGTAACCTGTAGAGTAATAAATCACTGATCTCTCTTTCCTGAGTCAGGAAAGGGAATTTGGAATTGAAACTAGAGATAGGCAAAAGATGCTGCTGGCTATTGCAGCCTGTGCATTCAGATACAAAGCATTTAAACTTTTCAGGGTGGAAATGTTTTTCACAGTAATCAGACTGAACACTCAAATGAAAGAAAATAAAAGCTCAACCTTTTTATCTCAGTCCTGTGAAATAAATTGTGATCATATCCGTACCTCTAGAAGGGAAATGAGTGTGATTAATGAAGCAAATCATACATTTTAACGTGCCTGATAAAACAGTTATTCCAAAGAGAAAACAATATCTTTAGCAATTCAAAATATTGTTATTTGCATCTGTTTTTAATCTGCTTTTTCTTTTCATTGCCTTCAAATTCAGGTAGGCTGGCATTTATTGCCAAGACATTACTGTTTCACATCTTTCCCTTCCTATTTGCCTTTCCATCTTCTAGGCACATAATGTCTGTGTCCATTCCCTTTCCCTCTCAAGCTGAAACACTTTTGGTATTGCATGTTTTTCTAAGTCTTTCTCCAGATAAATTAACCACATGAGGGAACTTTGCAGCAATCTTGCTTGTTGCTACTCTGTGGAAGTTAATAGGAAAGTGCAAAGGGTAAAATATGTCTCTAAATGTTAGATCCATTAACTTCCCAACCTTTGGAAAGGTTGGATGGCAAGTGAGTCTTGGTATGCCTGGCACTTTTCAGTCACTGAAAACTACACCCACGTGTGAGTGAAAAACATAGCAGTGCAGGGAGGATGCCTGTGTGAGCCACGTTTGATGTGCCAGGGAAAGGCCTGGAAAAGCACTGTGAGAGAGGCTGGCGTGCTTCTCACCTCCTTGGAGCAGCCTGACCTCTCCTGAGGTCCATCCTTCTGTGCTCTCCAGGGGTTTCTAGAGTGGACTGGACTCCCACTGAAACTCGATTTATGTCCAAAACCACAGATATTGCATTCCTAGGATAGCAATCACAGCTGGTTTTATTCCTCAAACATAAAGTTTCAGGCTATTTTTAAAAATAATTTAAGCTCCCCCCCCCCCTCTTTTTGCTCCACCTTATTCCTACTGGAAGGCTGTTTGGAGACTTCACATTTCTAATAGTTTTCCTTTCTAGGTTACATTTATTCATAATTGCTCAATTCACCCTAAATTATCTTCCACTGTGTTTTTCTTTCACTTAGAATGTCACACTTACTCTTGCAGCCTTCGCTATCACATCAGACTTCTCACTCAGACCCCATTTTGGGTCTGCTCCATTACATTCTTTAGGCTCCTTGTTTCCTACATCTTGCTCCTGGGCTTGCCATCTATTCCCCTTCAGACTCAGCTTTAAGCTGCAGTTTGCAGTAGTGCAGATGAAGCTGCATGAGGAACTTTAAAAGAGGGTGTTGATACCCCTTCATTTGTGTTGTACATCCCCGTTTGAGGGTGATGAGACCCTGGCACATGTTGGGCAGAGAAGCTGTGGCTGCCCCAGCCCTGGGAATGTCCAAGGCCAGGTTGGACAGGACTTGGAACAACCTGATCTGGTGGAAGGTATCCCTGCCCATGGCAGGGGGGTTGGAACAAGATGCTCTTTAAGTTCCCTTCCAACCCAAACCACGCCATGGTTTAGCCTGTGATCACAGGCATCTTTCTCTGCTGATGAGTTGGAAGCAGGAGAGTCACAGTCCTGATCAGGGAACCCTCTCTGTGATCAGTGCCCTGCTGTGAAATCACTGACAAGATACATGCCAGTCTATAGACCTTCGCCAGCTTCTACAGAGAACTCCCTCTGTATTTATGGTTGTGTCCCCAAAAACGAGGAGAGCAGATCCTTTCAAACACATTCCTTAGGAGGGATTTCTAAGGGTCGGTGCAAAACACATGAGTTTGGAGTCTTGAGAAGTGCTCTGAAATTCATGTATGAGGTTGTCAGAAAGCTGAAGTGTTGTGTCAGGCTTGTGCTAGACTGCTGGAGGAGAGGCTGTTCCCAGGAAAAGGGCAGTGTGGATGGCCTGAAGGAGGTGGCCTGCAGGACTCTGTCTGTGCCTGCAGTGCCAGTGGAACAGGACCCTGCAGTCCTGCTCCTGCCAGTGCAGCTCCCTGTGCTCACATCCTGCTCCTCTCATCCAGAAGGTGTTTTTCCATGGGAACACCATCTCTCCTGTCTGTGCCCGTTGTTTTGCCTTCCCTTGAAGCATCTTTGCTTTCTAGTGTGACCTTTTCAGAGTGGCCACACCTCAGTGTGTCTTTTGGGAGCATGAAATGCCAACCCCTAATAGATATTTCCTGTGGGAGCTGCTGAGGCACAGAGCCTGCAGCTGGGAGTGTGGCTGGGTGAGTTACTGAGGTGTCTGCAGGGGCTCGGAGATCTTCTCTGAAGAGACTGGAACTTGGCCAGAACTTAGCTGTGGTTGTGGCAGGAGTCTGACTGGCATAAATATGTGTCAAATCTTTGTGTTAAAAGATGTCAAGGCATCTTAATATTTAAGCCAAGCTAAAAATGTTTTCTTTTTTAATTATTTTGATTTGATGAGAAAGCTTATTCTGCTTTTACACGTTGTGGGACTCTCTCCTTCACGTGCACCCGTCATCTGCATCTGTAATCCAACCAATAATCAATACTGGGATGACAAGTCCTCAATACTGGGCACTGCAGATAGGGGGGTTATCTTTGCCAGACATCTGGGATGTGTTTGTAGCAGCTCACAAGGAACACTGGGGGTGATGCTGTTCCTTCAAGAGTAGTCTCATTGATTTCAGGGGACTTTTTGTAAAGGAAGACTGTTAATTCAATATAGCAAAGTAACAATTCAGCACGTTCCTGTTGATGAGCTGTAGCTGCAGTTGCTTTGAATCTTGAAGTTACATCTTTTCAGACCCAGAATATGCAGCATGAGTCCAAATTTTCACAGTCCCTGTATCTATTCGGGTTTGTTTTTTGAATCAGAATTTTCTTACTCTTTCTCTATACTATGTGCTCACTTGAATTGTATTAAAACCTTCTCGTGTGTTTGTGTGTGTATATGTGTATATATATATATATATGAAGTAGAAATACTTTGGTCTTTCCAGAGGCAGACCAAGACCTGTGCAGTTAATCCAAATTCAGAATGTCACTGCAGACTTCTCCAGACGTCTCTGATGAATGAATATTTCTGAATTGTGTTCACCACACTCTTTTATCAAAGCTCTATGGCTTATTTTATATTGTTGGATATCTTTTATATTTTCATGTCAGCTGTAACTACATTTCCTGATTTTTTTTTCTCTGCCAGGTTTGCTTGTTACAGTGAATGTGAACAGATTATTTTGTGATATGAAAAAGATCAGTCATTTAAGACTGAACTGGTTACTGATTACAAAAGAAATTCTTCCTGTGAATCATGCATCTTTTGGGAAAGAATGGTATTAAAGGTGTGTCTTTATGTTTAGAGACAATTCCAACTTATATCTGACTTGTCCAAAATTTAACAAATTAACACCAGTGCTTCAAAGTAAAATACAAGTTGCTTCTCTAAGTACATTCTGTTGTTTAACTGCATTTTAACAATTCAGTAGTTTGCAAATAATAGCCAATTAACATGTTTCAGATGAGAATCAGGCAAAATATTCCATTAAATCTTCCTAGCCTGTACAATTTGTTCATCTGCCTGTGAAGATTCCATTTCAATTGGCTGTGATCATCTGGAAGTTGCTCCCTGTGAGGTCTCTGGAAAGATAAAGAGCTATTTTCTGAATAATGATTTATCTCATCCCAAAATGGTTTTAAAAGGCAGTATAACCTGGACACATAACCTGTAGATAGCTCAGGTGGGGTGAGATGCACCTCATCTTTGAGATGTGATGCTGCAGGAGTTTTATTTGTGTTCAAAAGATTAAAGATTTGTTTAAAATGACACCTAACACAGACCAAGAGCAATTGCATGTTCTGGAGTGGTCTGTGTCTGTCTTTCATGTTTGCATAATTGAATCCTGAACTTTTGCCTTCCATGGCAAATCAGTATGATGGCAAGAGCCTGGAGGAAAAAGCCAGGGGGTCTCGTTACTTCTTGAAGGACCCTTTCACCTTGTCCTGGCTCAGCCTGGCTGTGCTGCCTCCCCGGGCACGGGGAATTGGGCATCAACAAACACTTCAGGGAGGCTCCTCCTCTCAACGCAGCTCTTGTGCTTGAAAGGCTGTCAGTGCAGGCAGGGCAAGGCTGGAGGTCGTGTTTGGAGATGGGGCTGGTTGTTGAGGGGGAGCGAAATGAAGTTTAATCCACTGCTAAGGGAACAAAGAGGAGCTGAGGCAGGTAAATGATGAGCAGGAGGGAAATGAGACAGAAGTACTTCACAGAAAGGAGTGATTGAGAGCTCTTAGGAGTGCCAAGGCACTGGGATGAAGAGAGGCTTGGAGAGTGGGGTTTGGAGAGCAAGTTCTCATCTCATTGTGTTCTCAGGAGGGTTCATCTGCGGCGCTTCTCATTGGAATGTGTGTCTATAATCCACTTCAGCATGTGGATTTTCTGTCAGGGGAGCAACCTGCTTTTATCCTTTTCACTCCAAGACTGGTGCTGTAGCCAGTCCTATACCTGGGATTAGCCAGTCTACCTGCATTCATAAAAAAATAACAGTATTCTTGAGCTGATTCAGATTCATATCTAGGCAGTTTATTTTTGGATCCCAAGACTGCTTTAAAATGTATCTTAGTACCAACCTCTGTTAGTGGTTAAATGGGTGAACCTGATTTTCATTCAATATCCCCATGATCTCAATCCCAATAGCTTTATTCTATCTCTTCTGGTTTTTTAAAGAGCACCTTCTATACTAAATACACAGTCAAAAGGAAATGTGCTAATGCTCTGAACAAAGCGAGCTTTGATTTCATGCTTTAGGAAATCAGTCACATTTTATCATTGGCTCCAGTTGGTGCTTCCACAAACACAACCTGTAGCGGCTTTTTTTTCTTTTTTTTTGCCTTTGGAGAGCTTTGGAAAGCTTAACTCCTTCAAAAAGCACCAAATTCCCATTGATCAAAGGAAGAAAAAGGCAAATCCATTTGAATCAATGACAAATGGATTGAAGATACTGTATTTGGGTCCCTTTAAAGTCAATAATCTCTATAAAAGATCTCTCCGACTGGATTTCCAGTACGATTTTTTCCTGTGTCATAGAAGTCTCAAAGAGTCAAAGTGCTATAGATAAATACTTCCATATCCCACAAAACTGACAGTGTTTTTTGTGAATATCTGGGACCTGCAGGGAGAATATTGGCAGGAGCAGCTGTCGTGTGACTCGGTGGTGTGGCTGAAACCCGAATGACCTGGGGATAGCACAGAGTGCTGCAGGCCCCTCCTAATGTCCCCTTCCTTCAGAAGGGTCCCTCCCTGGAAGGTGGGACTTTGCACATTGGCTCTTTCTACCCCTGCTCTATCCACGTTGCCAGGAGATAGATAACAGGGGGAAGTGGGCCCATGTGGCACTAAATATGTGTGATCACACATACTGGCATTACCATGGTAGTACAGTGTCTTCAAAATGATTGATTTGCTAACTTGCCTTCACTAAAAATAGGAAGGCGACAGCTTAGAGTAAATTAATTATTAATATTTTCTTTCTTTTTAATAGCCAGAAAAGGATAATAAATAAATAAATAAATAAATATGAGACCTAGCAAAAAAATATGTGGTCCAAGGTCAGTCAGAGTCAACTGAAAAATAGCTATGAGCATCAGTGAAATTTGGACTTTGGAGGATCTGAGCAAGGGAGAATGGTCAAAATTAGAACTTCAAAAAGCCAATTATTTCTCCCAGAATCTGCTCCATCCCCTTTCAAGTGCAGACTTTTTCCCAAAAGTACATTTAAAGAGTATGGAGGGCCAGGCAGGGAGGGGAGAGAGCTGGCAATAGGAAGCTCTCTCCTAAATGCAGTATGTACCCAGAGGCTATTAGAAGACTTTTGAGTAAACTGTGTGATTGTACCCTGGCTGAAAAACACCGGAGCCTGTAATTATGCTGTGCTGTATTTATTCACTGGTGAGTTCTTTTAGCTCTTTTTTTCCCCATAGGATATTCTTTATGTACAGGTTGTGTGTTTTGGGTGCACTTCATTTTTAATGCCGTTCATAATTTAGCTTTGGAACCACAATATTTATTAGAACAGTATAGCATATAAAAGCCACCTTTTTGCCTTTGTGCAGTTAAAATAAATAACATATATAATACGTATCCATCTCAGTGCTGAATATATCAAGGCACATTCACAACACTGTACTTTCAACATCAACTCTGTGATTTAACTCTGCTCTGTACAATTTTTTTATTTAATCAGACAGATTGGTGATCTATTTTGCAGTGCATGGAATGTAAGCAGTTCCTGGTACTCTTCATTCTCTGCACACCCTCTGTTCTTTAAGATATTTATTGAAATGGTTGGTGAGGTGCAACAAGCCAGACATAATATTCCCCTTGCCTTTTGTGCGACTACGCTGTAATGAAGAATTAATAACAGATTCCTGAAGAATATTAATCATACTTTCACAAGCCAGCAGGGAACAATTTAACTTTGGGAAAAGTAATGGAACGGTCCAACTCATAAGCCCATGCAGGAAGTTGGGGGAGAATGGGCCCTGGTAAAAGACTTTCCTCCCTCTCCGAGGCAGTGAAGCATTGGCAGAGGGAAACAAAAGGTGATCTGACAGTGTTCACACATTAGCAGAGAGGGGAGAAAAATTCGAGGGGCCAGTGAAAAGGTTTGCATCTTATATTTTCAAAAGATTGCTTTTTTATATCTTAAAAATATTTCCTTACAATCTTTATTCTTTTTTCATTTTACATTTCACGTTTTTGGAAATAGACACAAAATTCAATTTCAAAATGAAAAGCAGTTTTATGCAAAGGTCCCTTTGAGATTTCTCATCCCAAAGACATCAGAGTGACTATTCTGGTCATTCCTAAATTTTTTCCAACATTCTCCCAGGTCTGGAGAATCATCTGAAACCTCTTCGTTTGAGGGAGCAGCTTCAATTTTGGCAAATCAGTGTTTCTGGAAGAAAAAAAATCATTGTGTCAGAGGCAGTCTGAGTAGCCAGAGGGCAAAGTTCCCACTGAGGCTTTGCAATCCTGTGTTTTCTTGACGTGATTGATCTGTGATAACTCTGCAGTAGTTAATGCCTCCCATTTTTGCAAAATGCAGGGTCAGAAGTTGACCCCACAAAACATCTTTAATGAAAAATTATAGTGCTCTGAGTATAACCTGTAAAAGAATTAATTTTTCAGAATCTCTTAAAATATTACACAAAGGGTAATCATGATAAAAGAACCCCATTAATTAGACATTGTGTTAAAATGAAAAAGGCTTTATGAAGGAGACTACAGTGTTGCACTGCTGTCTGTTCTTTAAGCAGGATAAACATATGACATCAGAAGAGCTATATTTGTATTTTTAGTAAGCTCACCGTTGAGGAACTGTACCAAATCAAGAGTAAAACTTGGCCCCACGGCACAGCACAGACACGAGTGACTGGTGGGAAGAGGGAGACGAGGGGCTGTGATGATGAGTGTGATGATGATTTTGGGGAGAAGCTTCCCAGTCCAAGCCCAGTCAGGGCTTATTGCTGATTTCACAGATGTGTTGGATAGAAGCCACCATGAAAAACTGTCAGAGACATCCAAAGCAGTCTTTTGTTACTCCTGATGTGTTTTCACTCCTCTCTAGTGTGAAGTGTGCTCTGTGGGTGCAGCTCCCCCTGGCCAGCTGCTCCCCTGGGGACCAGGGTCCTTTCCCTTCACTGGCTCCTGCTGATCCTTTGGGAAGGCTGGGATGCACCAGGTCCTGGTGGCAGCTGCTCGTGGCCAGCTCACAGGCACTGGCCTCAGCCTTCCTCCCAGCTCCTCCTACATGCTTCCTGCCCTCTCATCCTATTAAATGCCAAGGATAACCACCCTGACTTCGCACTTAGTCGTGGCTTGCCGTTCAGTGTGAGGAATTTAACCTTTCTGACAAACTGGAGGTGCTCTTAAACCTGAACTGAGCCAAGGGGTTGGGTTGCTGTGGCCCAGAGTACTGTGTGGAGACCTGTGTTAAGCCAGGGGGACCTGACAAGGCTTTCCCCCATCTTTTGGCAGGAGGGATTGCTATCCTGGATTCCCTGCCAGGGTTACCACAATAGATGGACCCAGGGCATTCTTCCTCAGCCAGCTTTTTAAAAGGCTGCCCACCAAGTAAGGGAGGTGGCAGATATGGTGTGTGTCCTTGGGAAAAGCTCACAAATAATACAGTTTCCAGAGAGTCCAAGACCTTCAGGATCGCCCTGACTCTTTCTTAAATGTAAGATTTAGGACATGAGGGTGTTACACTCTCGTCTCTTCCTCGATTCACTTCTCATGATGATGCTCCCCAGTTTAGATCCCCAGAGGTCACACAGATGGAAAAGGCTGGTTTGGTCTTTCTGCCCTCATTTTAGGGCAGGAGCATCGATGGTCCGCAGCGTGGAAATGTTCCTTCTGAACCTGCATGCTGGGTTATGGATTTTAGATCTCCCAGGCAAAGGCACAGTGACTTTGCATGTTGCAAGTGGCAATCAGAATGCAGCGTGGCTGAAGTGGAGCCTGGCTGGGAACACTGCACAGCCCCAGCCAGCTCCAAGCAGCATTTCATAAGGCACGCAAGGAGCACCCTGATTAAAACACTACTCCACTGGGCCTGCTTTCCAACTGCTCCTTATTGTATTAATTCAAAGTTTTTCTCTTATTGGAAAATTAAGTAGCAGGTGTAGTTGAAATGAACTGTAGCAGACTGGGTTTAGTGGTGTGGTAAATAGATTGTGATATTCATTTCCAATTAAAGTTCTTTTGCAAAGATCAGTGAAGCACATTCTCATAAATTGAATCACAGTAAACTAATAAACAAATTTCTTTCAGCCTGCTGATGGCAAATTCCTATTTCCTTAATATGTTAGATCACATCATGGTATTAATTATATGATGCACAAGCAACAAAGAAGCAATCATTTATTTAGCAATAATTTAATATTTATTTTTACCTTGGAATTAGCTCTACAGGTAATTCCATACCTACAGACAAGGAACACTAAGCATTAGAAAAAGGAAGTTTCAAGCGAATATTTTTAATGCTTGACTTCTATCTCTCACCCAAAAAGATTTTTAAAATCTTGTTAATGAAGGTATTGCATTATTTGTTTTGCTGTTTAATAGGGCCACTACATCTGCAAGGGAGCACCATAACCTTTAAACTCAATTAGTATATGAGACACATCAGTAGCAACAGTGTTCATCAATAATTAGAGCAGAGGCTCAATTCTGCATCTGTAAACACACTGCTATAGTACATTTAAAAAATTAAGGTATTATTAAACCCGTCTTAAATGTCAGCAGTATGTTCTTAGCACACAGAAGTGGTGTGACAGCTTACTGGGATCCTACTGTCACTATAGGAAAATGCATTTTGGTGCTGAATAGAACCTGATCATTGAGTGAGGTCCCTGAGGGGGTACCTGCACTTAGACTAGGCTAATAAAAAACGATAAAATAAAGCTCTCACTGTATAATAATGTAATTTCTTGAGATCCTGTCATTATTGCAGGCATGTGAGATCCCTATCAGGATGGATTAAGCATCCCCAGAAGGAGCTTTCATAGGCTTCCACTCCATGAGGTTATGTAAGTGAAGCTGGGTTTGGAAGGCCGGACTGTCTTCGATCCCTTTTTAGGCTGCCAGGGGGAGATGAGTTTTTGTTGGAGACTCTTCAAAGCCCCAAGGTCAGATTTCTGTGGCGTGTTCTCTGGAGAGGCCCAACTCTCACCTTCAGGGAGGCAGAGAAGGAGGAAGCTCATTTTGTCAATACCTTCTCTGTAAGTAATCCTAATTTGTAAATCTTCTTCTGGACAGACAGTTTTAAGCCTGGACAGCCTCATTTCTGCAGTTGTTTTCAGGGTGCATATGCATTCACAACATCTTTTCCTTCCACTTAAGAGAGAAGCTGCTGCTTTATTACATTTTGGATTCTTTATTCTGATTTTTCCATCTGCTGTTTGTCTTGGATTAAGTTTGTTGCTAATAACTGAGTCCTAGTTAAAATTATTGAAATGCATCCTGTAAGGACTTCCCAGGTTCTGCAGAGCTGCCTTGGAGTTTGCAGGTAGAAAGTTGTCCTTTCCTGCCTTGAGTGGGCACCAGGGAGAATTCTGCTTCTACAAAGCTGAAAACCTCATGGCTGTCCTTGTCTTACTTTTAATGCAAAACATGTCTTGAAATTTTGCAGTCAGACAAAAATCTTTTCTAGGCTTAAATATAGTCATTGTGCAAGGCTATCCGGAAATCCAGCATTTATTTTCCTTATGAGACCAGAGCAAGAGATGTAAAAGGGAAAGATTTAGGTCAGGTAAAAGCAAAACTAAAGTGGCTGGTGACTTTGTGTCGCTCCCTCGTGTGTCTCCTTTCTGTGCTGCCCGTGTCCTTGGGTTCCTTGTGTTCCTTGTGTTTGTCTAAGGTGAACTGTAAGGTACAATCACAGTCATTTTCCTGTTCCCCCGGCCTCTGGCAGATAGCTGCAATTCTCTGGTGATAACAGAGCTTCTGTTCTTCTGAGTGATCTTTCTACAGAAGCCTTCATAAAAGTAATTACTCTGTTTTAGCCCTAGCCTGAGGTTGGTGGTGGGGGAAGGGGAGGAAATGACAGAGCTCTGCCTGCAGTGGCAGTGCAGGGGGGCTGCAGAGTGGGGCAGTTCCACAGGGGAGTGGGGCTGCACCGGGACGTGCCTGAGTCCCCCTGGGCATGCAGGGGGACCGTGGGCACTGGGCAAGGGCAGTGCCAGAGAGCCCCTGCAAGAGGGAAAACACCTTCCCATGTCACTCTGAGCAGAGTCTGCCCCAGCTCCAACATCTGCCCCCGCTCCAACATCTGCCTGAGCATCCAACATCTGCCCCAGCTCCAACATCTGCCTGAGCATCCAACATCTGCCCCAGCTCCAACATCTGCCCCAGCTCCAACATCTGCCTGAGCATCCAGGTCTGCCTCAGCTCCAACATCTGCTTTAGCTCTCAGGTCTCACTCAAGTTTTTTCTGAGTCTTTTCCAGAAGACTTGAGGTTATGATTCTTCCAAACAAGCAAAAACTCGTGTTATCTTCAGGCTGTGGATACCTTTGCTCAGCATGGCCGTGCCTGGTCCTCCTGGCTCACCGTGCAGCATCAGAGGTGGCTCCAGGCAGCAGGTTCTCACATCTGCTCTGGAAGTTTCTCTGTTGCAGCTGCATGTTGTAACCTGGTATTGCCCAGCAAATTTGTGAATGAGTGTGAATTAGTGGTGTCCAGAAGAGGTGCCAGTGTTAATCAAGTGCTGGCCAAAGATACTCTAACCTCTGGGAAGCACCTTTCCATCCCCTGGATCCCAGTTACTCTATTGAGGCAGCAAGTTTGGAAACAGAAGGCAAGTAACCATTGCAATTATTGTAAGGGATTCGAGATGGGAGGAAAATTAATCTGCAGCTTAACAGACTAGAAACACTTACTGTAGGTTTGCAACATGATGAATTATTTGTGTTGTGTGGGACAGGAGATGTGATAAGATAAAGTTTAAACAGGATTTTCACTCTTTATTTGGCATCACCATCCAGCAGAGCCCCCTCACAGAGAACATCAGCACACCAGCATTTGTGTCACTGTTTACTGGGTGAATTGGAAGATGTCTGGATATGTGGCTGGCTGGACTGTACGTTTTATTCCATTAAAGTCTGTAGAAAGCCCATATATACATGAAGCTGAATTATGGGATTTACATAAAACACACACTTGTTTTTGTACTTAGTCACAACAGATTTGTGTGTGAGGAGCAATCTGCTGGTTTTGTTCAGGAGCCTGGCCAGATTTCCCACCAGCTTCACTATGACTCTCCACCAGCAGCAGACACCTTCTGCACTGCAGTGAGTCATGGCATTACCACCAATGACCAGGGCCAGGAGACAGGATAAGATAGATCTCTATATTAACATATTCTCTTCTCAAATACTGGAAATAGAGATCAGAGCTATAAATAAAAATAAAAATATTAATTGGTACAGGAAACACTAATTTATTTTTGCCTATTAAATAATTATTTTTGATTCATAAAAGGTCAGAATTATTAGCACAGAACACCAACCTCCACAGCACGAGAGCTGTTGTGTTGGTAGGAGAAGAACACAGGCAGTCTCTCTGAAAGTAGGGCACCTCTTGGTAGATCTGTATCAACAGAACAGCAAGTTCTCTTACTTGCTCCCAGCCCTCCACAAACCTTTCTTCTTAATTACATTCCTGTATTTCAAAGTTAAGTGTTTTATCTGTGGCCTGAATTAGCATGGCATCTGAGCCACTTGTGGCTGAAATAGAGATGGAGATATTGCATGTGCTAAAAGCTTCTGTAGGATCAAATCAGCTGGGTGGAATCACGAGAGAAAAATCCAGTGTGGGCTGTTAAGCAGAACCAGTGCCTGGCTCAGGGTGCTGCTGATGGGCAGGGAGCCCCTCTGAGGGTCACTGGGTTCCTGTTCTTACACTCTTCCCAGGCAGGGAGGATTTAAGTTAAAAGGACCTTTTGCCCCCTCTGTGTGGATTTGCTTATATTCTAAGGTTTTTATCTACTTTACTTTTCAGATCCCTGCTTAAATCCCCTTCTTCCAGAGACTTATTTTCTTCCTGAATTTCATGTGCTTCTCATCTTACACAGCCTTTGCAAGGATAGTGTCATCTTTTGTGACCCTAAGGCCTGACATAAAACTAAGATGTTAAAGTATTCTTAATTCTCAGAAATATTTCAAGGTACTTGACAAACTGGGGAATAGTTGCTGAAATGGAAATGACCTGTGGAGATTTTTATAAATTTAGGCTTCTCTGTTCTCTTGGGTGATTTGAGTGATTCCAGCTTACACAGAGTTTGAGGACTTCGATCACCAGGTAATGATGTGGTTAACAGAAGATTGGATTTCCTGCAAGAAGCAATTACCTTGATTGATAAGAAAATTTGAGGAAATTCATTCAAGACTTAATGAGATTGACAAGGTCATGGTGGAGCCAGCCATGCACCTTGAATAGATAAGGTTCTGTGTTTCGAAGAAGTAATCCAAAGACAATAAGCTCCTCAAAAAATGGATCATTTTTATCTACGCTGAAATGATAAATGGAAACATTAGACTTGTGCCTGTGACAGAGAGTCTGGAGTGTGAAGATCAGGAGAGATTCTTCACAAAGTCATTTTATAGCACTAGTATTGCTACTGTCCCTTTTTTATGCCATTAAAAAGAATATAAAAATGACTCGTAGAATCTTTGTGGCCTCAAAAATCATCCCAGACCTCTATCTTACAGCTCTGTGAGGTGTTTTGTCTGTCAAGAAAACTGGAGGTCGTAAAGGAGGGGATATCACTCCTCACTGCGTGCTCATCATCTCCTGCCACCCACAGAGGGGCCCTGAGGGCTCTCAGCAAAGCCAAAACCACTTCTTCAGTCCAGGAATCCTGGACTCTGCCATAGCCGGGGTTAAAAAAAGAAACCCAAAAAACACCCCTCTTGCTAAAATAACTTCGACAGACAATAAACAGAGGTAGAAATAGATGAGAAAAAGGAGATGATTTATTGTGTCGAACATTTGAAGAGTCAGTTCTGGAAAAACACATTTGCACATATTTAATTTCTCCCTTGAAGGGGAGCAGTGGATTTTGTTGGTTTGTTTTCTGTCGCAAGTGGAAAGAAATGGACATGCTCTTTTGAATGCTTTCAATCTGAATGACACCACGTGAAAAGTCAAACCTGTGCTTTAGTCCTCAGCCCAAATCTAATGATATGGTGATTTTCTGCTTCTTTTTTCTTGAGAGGTCATAACTCTTGGAACCAAGTCATTTAAAATGTTCTGCCTATATCTCATCCTAATTCCTGACTCATTTTCACTATTTTTTAATATTTACTTGTGCATAGTGATTCCAACATGCCCTTTGAATACACATGGCTTCACCCGTGGGGTTAGTCTGGCATAGAAACATCTTAAAGGGCAGAAAAAGTTGTTCTGTTTTTATTGCTTATGTAAGATCCTTAGAAACACCAAAAAAAGGCACTTTAGACTTACTTTGCAAGAGCTGTATCCTTCTAGTTCAGAAGAGTGTGCTCCCAAGAGCCTGTATTTCCTCATGTAATATTTTTAAAGAGTGTGTGTGTGCAGGGGGTGAACAGGTGAACAGTCTGCCCCTTAATGCTCTCTTCATTTCACTGGTTTCACAAGGACACAGAGCAAAAAGTCTTCTCTGCTCACTACTGCAGGATTTCTGAAGCATTTCTGCAGAACCCCACCATGTTTTTACAGGACACTTTTAATTTCATCTCTAATGAATCCTGCAGAAGTCTCCAAAAAAGCCTGAACTGTACCTTTGGTGAGGCAGTGGTTCTATTTTCAGGCTTCAGTAAATAATGTATTGAAACTACTCATACTTTATAGAATTTGTTTATATTGTTATCAGTCACCCTGCATGAAAACACACTTGAAATGCTAATAGATCATCCTACCCTTAGTTTGCAAGGATTCTACTGCACTCTTAATGTTATTAGGAAGATTAAATTATGAGTAGTTCTGCACTCAATGGACAGGATTCTAACCTAATTTAATGGCTTCAGTTCTAGGCCATAAGACACAATGCAGACAGAACATTTAAAATCATGTGGAATTACTTCTTGTGATGTAAATAACCCTGTTTTGCCATTTGACTGTTGGTTTTCTCTTCCTAATGGAAATGTTTTTTCAGCAATAAGAGTGAAGGGGTGTCCTCAGTGACAGATAAGTTACTTCAGCAGAAGGACATTTCTGAGCAGAGACTCCCAGGAGAGGAATAGATTGGATGGCTGTGAAGGCATCCTGTTCCTGGGGCAGTTGGCTCCAGGCTCCTGACACATGTTGAGACCTCTCTCCTGCCCCTCTGGCCATATGGTTGCTCCTTTAGTCCCAGTTAGGAGTGCTGACATCACCTCCCTTCCTCACCAGTCTCTGGAAGGTGTACCCCCTTCTCTTACCCACGCTGCTGTTCTGGGCAGCTTGCTCACAAACCCCAGCAAATCTCTGGTTCTTCTCTATGAAAACCTTTCACAGCCAACAATTACAAATCATTGCAGACACAGGAACCTTCAGTGCTGTAGCTGTGGTTTCTCAGTGACAAGCATGGGGCTCAGCTCTGGATGTCTAGCAGGGGGTCTTAAAGGCTTGATATGATGAGATTTCCAGCATATTCTTAGTGGAGCTTAAAATACCAGGATTCCCTTAGAGTTTCTTTTCCTGAATTACCAAGATGGTGTTTATAGTTGTGTCTTTTGCCTCTTGCTGATGTCTGCAAGAAGAATGGAGTGCTCAGCTCTCCCATGTATCACGTTGTTTCCTGTTCCTGTGCAAATCTACTCAAAAGTTTAGATTTGAACCTGAAGCCATACTGAGACCTTGTGTATCAATGCTCCTTTCCTTGGGATTTGATTTTCCAATGTTAGCCAGCTTAAACAAAGTCTTTCTTGCAGTTCCCAGCTGGAATGGAGGGCATGGAAGTCTGCTGAGAAGTATTTCTATGCTGTTGGCTTTTCTTTTGTGGCTGTGGGTTCTGGGTGCTTATTCTCTTGTTAGACTTGGATGCTGAAGGTGCCCAGAGCTTTAGATAAACAACTTCAGCAAACTGGGTCATGCAGAACCACCCAGCACTTTCTTGCCCAAAACTGAGGCGTATTGCAGAGGTCATTGCATTCTGTGCAGTGGTTCCTGGTGCATTCATTAGGGAGAGCATCTGGGGGAAAGATTCAGACAAGACAAGTCAATTTGTCTTTCTTTATTGTTGGCAAAACCATGAATCTCCTTGAGCTGGAGATCTGCCTTGGACTGATGCCATGTTGAACCTCAGCTCTCTGAAAAAAGCTTTGTTCCTTCCTCAGGGTTGAAAAGCTGTAATTTTGTGAGGTTCCCATTCTTGTGTGGCCTTTCCCCTGTGGAAGAGGGAAACAGTTAAGTAAATGATGGATGTAAAGTCATCAGGTCTCCAGAACTTTGTCACTCAGTCACTCAGCCTCATGTGATGCAAATTTAGAGGTGCCATAAATCAAGAGAGAGGTTGAATGCCAGTGAGTGGTTGCAATGGTAATAGAGAAGAGAGAGTGGCAGCCTGTCAGGGTAGTCATTAATAAAAGGATCAGAGCAATAATAAGTCTGTCTCGGTACAGTGAGGCACATGCTTAACTCTCCCCACATGGATAGCTTCTTGGAAACCATTCACTGGGGGCTGACAAAAATATTAACATACTGAAAATTGTTGGACTTTTACTGATGTTACAGTGAAATATTTCCTCCTCCCTCTCTGTATGTCCTGTGTGTCTTCCTGAACCTGTGGATCTTCATCCCTGCTGTCTGGCAATTCACACCTACATAGAAAAGGTCATTTGTGTTCCTTGCTTTGTGAAGAAGAGGAGAGCTTGTAATACTGTAATGAGAACACCAGTACAGAAGAACATTCCCCCTCCCTAAAGAGAAATCAATTTAATTAGCATAAGTCCTCCCTCTTCTGGAGGGAAGAGAGATATGTCTCCCAGGTTTTGCAGGAAGAAACAGGACTCAGGAGAACTGTAAATGACCCTGGTCAGCATGTTGTAAAACAAAGTATTCTGATAAAGGAGTAGGAGAAAATTGATTTGGATTGGGAACTGTTCGTTCTGACAGATTAGACCAGCAAGGAGGAATAAAACATTTTCCTTATGTTCATATATGCTAAAGTGTTCTCCAATGAGAACTTTTCCTTCTCTCTCTCTCTTTTATGAAGTTACTGATGCCAGGAGTTTCAGATCAATGAAATCTTCTAAGACATCATTTTCAAGTTTGGTAGAGTTCCTGTTGTGCTGATGTGGCTCCTCCTCCCTCAATGTTCCCATCAGCTGTCAGCTACCAAGTTAAATTGGGCCTCCAGCCAGTTCGACTTGTTTAGTTGGCTTGGGCTTTGGGAGAGGGGAAGACAAGGGTTAATCAAATTGTGTTTCTACTGCTTGCTTAACCTTTAAAATCAGAACGTTATAGGCTGTGAGGGGTTTGAAATGAAACTTCCATTCAGATTAAGGTGACAGCTTCAACTTGACTTTGCTTTACAAGGGTTTAAAATCAAGAGAGTTTTCACTTTTTCGGAAATCACTGAGTGTCCTTTTTTAAGCTTAAACCCCAGGGATAATTTTTCATTGTTCTTGCAAGGAACTCTTTTGGCACTGTCAGCCTTGTTAAATTGTCATTTGTCCAGACTTTCTATTTAATATTTTCTTTACTATCAGGGACTGTTGCAATCCAGGTTCACCTTTTAGAGGGGTTGTCACAGTGCACTAAATAGGCATCGAACTAATCTCCTGCATCCACTGTGATGGGTTGTCAATTGACTGGGAATACCTATTGCACTGCACAGTGTAATATGATTTTGATTAAAATAATTTCTAGGTAAAGCCCCTGATACTATATTTTAATTATGGTGGCAAAATATTCTAGGCAGGTTACTGTCCTCTCTTTTTTTGCACTGAACATTTCTATGATCTGTTTTTGTAAAGTGAACCGTTTAGCTGAAATGAAAATTGAGTTTAATCCAGACATTTGTAGGAACAGAGAAATTGTCATAACACATCAGAGCAATGGTTCATCTGGAATTGCAAAGGTGCCTTGCCTTTGAGAGAAGCCAAGACCAGATGCTTCAGAAAATGGTTTAAACCCCTATGATGGACAATTCAGCAGTAACATGTGGTGGGGGAGCGTGGTCTGGCCAGCCTGGAGCAGGGAACCACTGCCTTGAGGGCTGAAATCCCTTAGCCACTGGAACAACATGACTGCTCCTACCAACTCACTGGGTCACTGAAATGCCACATTTCTCATCTCAGTGAGCACACCGATTTCTGCTGCTCTTTCCAGTGCTTCATTTTCTCAGCACTGCACTTTCTTAATTATTTACCCTGTCCATCTCTTCCCAGCCCATGGTTTTCTCTTTGTCTTCACGTGGGTTTGATGCTCGTTTGAATAAGAAAAAATCCTTTTTCCTGCAACTTGCTGCAGATGCTTCTGAGCACCTGGCAAGTGTCTGTGGTGCCCCAGCAGAAAGGCCCTCTCCTCCATCCATCCCTCATGCTGTAGATCCCATCAGCAAAGGCAGCAGCTGCTGCCAGGATGCTACAGAGCTTAAAGCCATTGGTAATGACAGCTCTTCCGTGGCCTCTCCAATCTGTGTCTGTCACAAACCCCACTTAGGATAACAGCCGTGCCTTCCTTTAAGGGATGGCTGGCTGGGTCATAGAATCACAGAATGCTTTGCTTTGGAAAGGGCCTTCAAGACCATCTCCTTCCAGCCCCGATCTCCTCAGAAGTAGTAGTAGTTCAAAATTGTCTGGAAAATTGCCCTTTCTTCCGGTGTGGGCACAAAATTTCAAATATCATCTCTAAAAGAGAATTTGGATTTCATTTTTGAAGTGTCCTTACAGAGAAGTATGCAGTGACTGGTTGGGTGTTACTCTGGTGTCTCCATGAATATCCAGGGAGGATGCTGGGCACATTTGTGTGGAATCCTCTCTGTTTCAAATGCACAAGTTAATAGGAATTTTGCATGCAAAAGGACCATGAGATGAGAACTGTGAGCACCTCTGCCTTGAGGAGGTTCTCCCAGGTATCCTGCAGCTGGCTTTCTGCTCAGTTACAAAGCTACTTAATGTAAATGAATGAGAATATTCACTAGGTTGATCCTCCCTTGCCTTATCTCCTCCACTGCTTCTGGTGCTGTAAGGAGGATCTCCTGGCAAAGCACTCGATATGCAGGAGCAGTTCACCTTGGGACGAACCCCTGGGCTCTCTGATCCATGTCTGCCAGGCTTCAGCTGAGAGCTGAGACACACAGGAGGAAGAGGGGTCAGGGCTTGGCTCTCCTCCTTGGTTACACTGCTGTGGCACTGCTGGCAATCCCAGGAGTGACTGGCCCTGCGCATGGACATGGGTGGGGTGGCATCTTGCCATCCGTGGGTCCCTGAGAGGAGGTTCCAGGCTCAGGGATCCCTCTGGTACAACATGGGACATCTTGTCATGCTGCCAGGCTGGATGGGGCTCTGACCAACCTGCTCTCGTGGAAGGTATCCCTGCCCACAGCAAGGTGGGGGGCGAGATGGTCTTTAAGGTCCCTTCCAACCCAAACCATTCTGGGGTTCTGTGACCAGATCCTGAAATCAAAGATGCACCCCAAGGACCCACTGCAAGATGGGCTGAGCATGAGCACTGCTAAATTACTGTGGCAATAGAAATGTTAAATACAAATATTGACTTTTTCTTTTTACTATTGTATTAATCCAGCAGAGTAACTGCCGAAATAAAATAAAAGCTGGGCTCTGTTACATTACATTATGTTTTATGCTGGCAATACTAAAATTAAAAGAATGACCCTCTTAAATCTGGTCTTAATAGACATCCCCTGATGGTTTTACTGATTTCTTTATTACAGTTCTTATCTTGCCATGAGTTGCTTTTGTTTCGTGGTAATTACTCATGATTAAAATAACATGGTATGCAAATGCTGTGGTAGAGCCATAGATTGAGCTTGTTTCAGGCAACATGTAGAGCTGTGCTGCCTTTCCTCCTCCACACCCACCTTGTTTTCTGTGCTTTCTGGGGTCAGAGTGTATCTCAGTACAGGAACTGTTTACAGCTCAGAGGGGTTTATTCATAGCAAGTGCTACCACCCTAATTTTTCTTTGAAAAGGGAATAGCATAATGAAATTCAGGAAAAGATCTATCTTTTGAGTGCTGGCTGCTGCAACTGATGGCAGGATTTCCTGCAACATCAGCAGTTCACTTTTGTGTCCTGTTCTTGACCCTATGGTGATGTTTTTATCCCTCCATCATAAAAGGAGACAAATATTTTTATTTTCATTGTTTACTTGAGAGGGGGAAAAAAATGTCCAACGTTCTTCATCTTCACTTTCAAACAATCCCTTTCTTTTTATTTGACATTCATCTATTTCTATTCCGGAACAAGTTTCTTTAAGGCTTGTTCTGAGAACAGCCAAAGCAGGTGCCAACTCGGTCGTCAGCTTGAAATGCTGCACCTGAAATTTTCTATGAAGACACAATTTTAGCATGACTCAAAACCTCATTATGAACATTATAAAGCTTAATATATTTTGTGTGTTTAGTGAACTGTGTATTAGAAGATTGATAATTTTTTCTATTCAGAAATAGATTATCATTTCAGTTTAGAATGAAAAGAGAATATATGTTCATTATGTTGAAAAAACTGAAGCTCTAACTTGCCTGCCAGCAAAGCCACCTTCTCTGGTGCTTCACCAGTCAGTGAAATTCAGTCCTGTGCGTGCTTTTCTCTCTCATTGTGCTGGCAGAAATGCTCATCAAGCACTAGGTCAGTTGGGTTCCCTTGGTTTACTAAAAAACCCCAAACCCAGTGCATTTTGCAGCTTGATGCAAGATGATTCTTTGAAATTTTTGAACAGCTGATGCAAGAAATCTAGGACTGTGATCTTAGCCCCAACTCGGCTGACTCACATATCCTTCTAGGAAATAAAACCCCAAAACCCAAAGAGCTTGCTAAAATTGCAAAAGAACAGAAAATTAATGAAAACTTTTAGCCCCAGCAGTGCCCCCCATATCTGCAGTTGTAGCAGAATGAGCAGAGGCTGTGCCCCATCACAACGTGGCACAGCATCACCTCAGAGCTGGGCTGTCCTCTGAAGGTGCCCAACCCACCCCCCTGGGTCTGCTCTGCTGCCCTTAGGGCGAAATCAATTCCCACCAAAGCTGGCTACAATGAAAATACATTCATAACTACAAACTGCAGCTTTGCTCCTTAGATTAGTGGCTCTTCCCTGTGAAATTACCTCGTTTTACAAAGCAGATGATTCATATCAAGAGCTTTCTTAAAGGCCACTGAGAAACATATCTGTGCTTCAAAAAAATCTGCCTTTTCATTAAGTGGTAGTTCAGAGAGCTAATCATTGCCTGCTACTATCGTTTGCCCATCACAGATGGCACGAGGCACAGTTGGGACCATTAATAGCAGAAGCTGTCAGCAATTCCTTTAATGACATAACCACACTGCCTCCTCTAAACAGAAAATAACATGATTTGTGTAGCAAAAACTATTGCTCAGTGATAGGGACATCATCATCTGTCATCCCTGTTTGTTTTATTTCTGAGGGAGCTACTCAGGAAACCGGCAGAGCTGTAAATGACTCCTGACCACCTTCTCAGCCTTCTCAGCTGCAAACACCGTGCACAGCCAGGGTTTGTTTTCCCTGGGACTCACCAGCTCTTCCAAAATGTGTATAAGCTTCATCTCTGTGTTCAGCCAGGGTGGGGGTTGAAGTCCTTACTGAGACAGTCTTCTTGTTCTGCTGTGTTGGCTCTGGGACATTGTAAGCTCAGATTTGAGTTATTTATTTTAACACCGTTCTAGACCCTCCCATTTCACTTGCAACACTCATAACTTGAGTTCAACTCTTTCATGGCATGTCCTGTCTATGATCTGGACTCTTGGATTGTTCATGGATTTCTTAACTCATTTCTGATTCTCCATCCCATGCCTGATGGTAATGGGGGAACCAGTTTGCTTAATGTTTCCCTGACCACAGGCAGGTCAGTGACACAAACATCTAAGGGCCTCGAATATGTTCCCCTTTTATTGACATGAACCATTGCCAAGGACATTTGTTTTCACCCTCCTCTGGACCCTGACCCTCTACTGAGTCCTTGGAAGAAGCAGAAAGTGAAGCTTCCCCCCTCCAGCAAGTCAGAAAGCAGTGCACTTTTATCCTGAACTTGTTTGCCTTGTTTCCCACTGATGAGCAATACTTGAAACAGAGCTCCCTGCACACACCTAGGAAAAGGTATGAAAGGGACTGGCAGGGAGGAGAACATCAATAATGAGAGATTGATTCTTATTTTATAGTTGAATCTGCTGGGTCTGTTTCACATTGTTTCCTCTTAATTTCCTTTTCTAGCATGTTTGCTTTTCCTGTTGGCATATGTCCTTGATTCATATTCCTTAATCCTTTGTCGCTTCCCCTTTACATTCACCTCCATTTTCTCTGTATTTGTCCTCTTTTCTTTCCCCCTCTCACTTGTTTGCCTTAGTTCAATTCCCCGGGTTTCCCTGGGTTTCCCTGCCTTTAAGGCCCCCTTTGAGGCCACCCTTTGCTGTGCTCAGACACCCTGTGTCCTGTGTGTGTCCCTCCCTGGCTCACACGGTGACAAAGCCAGCTCTGCTGGGGGGAAACACAGACCCCTGTGGCACAGCAGGCTGTGTCGGGGACAGGGACTGCCTTGACTGAGCTGCTGGTGGGATCCAGCGGGAGGGATGGAGCTGTCCAAGTGCTAAGAGTCTTTACTTGCAGCACAGATGACAGACTTAAGACAAGGCCAAAGGAGTGTGTCTTTGAAATTTAATAACATCAGAGGGAAAATATTCCACACTTCACTAGCAAACCTGATGCTACACAGTGAAAGCATTATGAAGCCCTTTTTTTTAGATTTTATTTTGTGTTTTTTTTAGCAAAAGGAAGAGAGCTGGTTTATGAAAGTTGATTAAGAATGTGGTTTCCACACTGCTTCATTACAGAAAATCATGCTGATGGCTGGGGTATGTTTTCTGGCACGTTATAACTTTTAAAGTGTGTTAATTTTCCCTGCTGGGGAAAATGTCGTTCAAGAAGATTGGGGGAGGAGGGAGGGGGCCTGACATCCTTATTATGCTGTCACATAAAGACTACTTCTTCAGACTCTTCAAGGTCTGTGTCTCTGGAAGAGTGACAGCCTAATAGGTTCTATTCTTAAATTCTAAGTATCCTTGATAGTGCACCAAGCAATTTATCTTTAAAATAAAAAGTGAAAAAAGTTCTACTGATACGACTTCAGTTGCCTAAAGTCACTGGGAAACAGCTGAACAAAATTGATTTTCTCCTATCTTGCAAAAATATAAACACAGAGTATTGACATGCTTGTCTCTGAGCACCTGTATCTTCACAGTATAGGACCAGATGTAATTACCAACTTACTATGAATTTCATTCCTATCACAGGATCTGGAGTCAGGAATATCATGTGCTCCCAAGCCTGCAAGCAACTCTGCACTATTTCCAGTGGGAATAATGACTTGATGACATGATCCATTGTGGCATGAAATAAGTGCACAGTGTTGCTTGTACCTGGGTGGAGCACAAACAAGATTTAATAACATAGAAATAAATCAAAAACATGTATTTATTCTCCTTCAGGTCTCTAAGATGACAAATCTGGAGCTTAGCAGTAGTGGGAACAGAGAGAGATGACTGTCAGGACTCAATGATCTTGGTAGTTTGCCTCTGATGCCATAATTTTTGAATCCAGCCAGAGGTGAGAATGCAGTGAAGGATTCAAGGCGTGTATTTCAAAGAGTAACAGATAAGCTGCATAAGCATATAAGAAGCAAAAGCTTTGATAGGGCAGGGAATTTGCCTGAACAGTTCAGCCAGTCAGAGAGTTACCTATTTCTGCTAAATTAATAACTCTTGCTTAAAAACATCCAGTTTGGCCCCAGACTGTGCAAACTCCTCGAGTTCAGCCATGTACAAACAGGAGGAGCAAACCTTTGTTCTGTAAGCAAGTCGGGTGTGGTCACAACACTGCCTTAGTCTTGTTTTGTCTTGGAATCATACAGCAGATGGGAGGGAAATGGGAATGCTGTATTGCGAAGTGATGGCAAGAACATGTGGCAGACCATTCATGGCTCATCTCAGGATATCACTGTGCTTGCTTGGGTTTCTCCTAACTCTCTTCTAGCTCTGCTTAGCTGGGTACTAACACGTAGCATCTCTTGGCAGAAAGGCAGCTCCTCATTCCACTCCAGGAGTCGAAGGCAGTGGGGATTGTCCATTGTCTCTGGAGGGTTCCAGCCCCCTTTGGGTGATTCCCAGTGACTGTCATTTGGAATCTCTCATTTTCTTCCTTTCCCTGTGACACATCCCAGCTATGTGAAGAGCTCTCTCTAGTTCATCCTCCTTCTGCACCCAAATCCTCTGTTTTGGCCAGGTGGTGGCTGTGACCACTGGCAGAACCAGAAGTCTCAGAGGGCACTTGTCCACAGATATCTTCTGGGGTGACTTTTGCTCACCTTGCCTTTCTCCTACATCCAGCCAGCACCTTCTGTAGGCTGCAGCCCCCTCTGCAGCACTCTGTGCCTCACAGCTGCCTCTGGCTGCTGTCCCATCTCATCTGAACCCATATAAAATGCTTACTATAAACTACTCTTTCTCTTTTTTTTTCTTTGTGCTTATTTGGTTAATTATTTTTTCTGCATCCTTTGGTGTCAACAGTGTCCATAGCCACAATGTCATGGGGCATCCACCAAAAAACAGCTCCTGCTTTCATCCAGGATGGGATTTCTCTCATCACATCCTGGTCACTCTGGTTTTTGCAGCCTAGCTCCTGTGTAGCATCAACTCACTTAACCAAGGGTAATTTTTTTATTACGGCCCATATTTTACTCTTTCACAAGTGAAATAACAAGTCTAAATAAAGCCAGGTTATTTTGAGATGATTTCAGTTTTCTATGCTTACCCTTGCTACAAAATCATGGTGAGCTGAAGTTTAAGAAACAATCATTAGTATCCATGAACAAATCTTTACTCAGACTGGATTTCTTTTAATAATTGTCATGTTTCAAACTTAGGCCAGGCTTTTAAATGATGAAAAATCAGCTCTCCAGATAAATCTGACTTTGAAGTAGGAAAGCTTCTCTCTTTCCATAGGGTGGATTAGCAAGATAGAGCTAATACCAATAAATAATATAAAGCCACTGGGGCCATAATCTATTTTCAGACCACCTACAGCTTGCAGCCTGAAGACAGCAAAAAGAGGACATTGTTTTACTTGAGACAGAGGTGAAGAACGTCAGCTGAGCATGTGTTGATTCATAATACACTTGGAGAGGCAGTGAGTGCAATACCCTCAACAAGGGAATTATACTTCTCTATTGGCAAGCCTTTCATCTTTGCCATATATAATGATACTCATTTAATAATTAATCCAAATACAGTACAAGTTACTAATGAAATTAAGATTGAAACACAGTTGTGCAAAAGACAAATAGGTACATGAATTGCATTTACAGGGAGTGGAGGATGCTGATAATTTGCAATATGCCCGGGCCTTTCAGAAGAATTAAAATCTTTCTCCACACATCCTACTGAGGCAGCCAGAGTGATGGGAACTGGTCCATGTAGCAAAAAGAGAAATTCAGAAGGAGATGTTCTGAGAGGCTGACTCAGGTTCTAATCCTGAATGTGCCATTGACTTCTTCTGTTCATGCAGATCCGATACTCAACCATTTTCGCTGACTTAAGTAGTTGAATTATTGATATTCAGGTACTAAGGGGAAATGTGATTTTAATTTTTAAGTAGAATGTCTCTTTAGCATCCAAAACAATGGAGTTCTCTCTGTGTGGGCTTCTTTTTCCTTTTTTTGCTGATTTCTTTAATTTAGAGAGGATTCTACACTTCTGCCTAAAACTTTGGAGTTCAGGATTCCAGATTTCCCTCGAAGTGTTGGTGTATCTCACACAGGCCAGAGACACACACAGCAGCTTTGTGGTGTTGTGCTTGGTTATGGATCCTGTTTCTTCCTGCTGCATCTCAGCTTCTAAATTCCACTGAAAAGGTTCCTGGAAGGCCCTTCTCAGCATTGCAGCTGCCCAAACCACCCCAGCCCCCCAGCCTGCAAAGGAAGGGAGGGGGACAGCGAGTGCCATGGTGGGTGTGCCTGAGCCAGCCTCTTCCCTTCATCCAGAACTCCATGCATTTCATTAGCAAATTAAATCCTGTTGCATTAAATAATTAAGGGGATTAACTGGTGCTCTCCCCGGCTGTTCAGTCGCCTCCACATGAGTGTGTTCTAATAGAGTCCTGGATCTGTTGTATCTCTGGGATGTGCAGTGGCTTCCTAGTTAATGCACTCCTGCCATAATTGCTTTTTAATACAGTGGATTAGAAGATTATCTTTAAATTAAACTGTATTTCCAACAATAAAAAGAAACACATGAATTATATGGTAATCAGTAGATTCTAAGGGGTAAATGATTTTCTCATACTTGTCATTACTAGTCATGTCTTTTAGACTCAGATTTAATCAGTAATTTACCCATGATTTACTGTGGTGCAAAACCAAATTGGTAAGAAACAAAATATTCCACCAGTAGGGATAGAGAAACAGATAATATCAAATCATTTCTAGTCATTATCATCTGTCTGCTGGAATTGTTAGCCTTGTTATCCCAGACATACTAGATGAGGAAGAGCTGCAGTAAATACGGAATCTTTGTGAGGAAGCATCTCTTGTGCCATGGCATTGGGGCAGTTCTTGGTGCACCAGGGGCATTAGCCAGAAACACACCTGAGGGCTGGGTGGCACATCAAAACAGCTTCCAGCAGAAGCTGATGAGACCTTGGTGCCCTAAGTCCTTGTGAAAGCCTCAGTTGTATTTGTATCATGAGGATGGAGTGAAGGTAAAAGGGGTTGCTGCTTACAGAGATGTCATCTTGATGTTGGGATAAAACACAAGTGAGCAGGCTGATACAATGTAAGAGGCATTTCCCCCCCTCTCTTCCCTTCTTGGCTTGTTGCTGACACTCTTCTACCTGTTAAGCCATCTGCAATGTCTGCTCCTGCTCAGATTTCTGAATTTGCTGTAACACCCATGAAAGGCTGTTTTCTCCACAGCCATTACCAAAAGCATGGAGAACATTAAAGAGCAGGAGCCTTTGCTGAAGCAGAAGGAACTCTGCTGAACAGCTTCCTGGTTGAGGAAACTTGACATCAGTGGTTTCAATTGATCTGGTTTGAGTCTTCTGTGGTTTTGAAGAAAGAGTCAATAAGTTATTTGAGTTGTGCAACTTTAGGGTGTAAAACCTGCTGGGTCAATCAGGCAAATGAGACACTGAAAGCTAAACAGGTGGAATGGAGGGGAAAAACCAACGAAAGGAATGAGGTGGCTTTGGAGAAAGAGGTTTGAGTTGGTGCAGTTGGGCAGTGGAGGCGTCGAGAGGGTGAGAAGCTAAAGGTGATTCACTGGAGATGTCAGGGAAGAAGTGCTGACACTGTGTGTGTGGGGGGTGTTTTGATGGAAGGATCTGGAGCTGAAACTGAGGCCCTGGACCTGTTTATTGCTCATAAAGAATAAGGTAGTCTGGAGAAGACTCCATTACAAGCTATTTGGATTATGAGAAGATTGAGGCAGACCAGAAGCCTGGGTTGGAGACAGTTTTCATGGTGAGTTTCCCCAAAGAATATTTCATCTGAGTTCTGCTTTCATCACACTCCTTGATTTTACAAGCAGAAATGAGAACAAAGACACAAGGCTTTAAAATCGAGCTCATTTGGGCCAGATTTCAGCGTTAGCAGTACTGGCATCTGCTACTGCATTTCTATCTGAAGTTAAAATCTTGGCCTTTGGCCTGTGAGCAGCAGTTTATGACCATCCTGGACACAGTTCAGAGCTATGCTAAGTGGTTCCATTTGAAAGACATTTTTCAATTACAGAAAAACAATTTTGGGAAGAGGCTCTGTTCAGAAGTACTTGTTGAAATTCCATTTATGCAGCCTGGTGTGGTTGCTTTGGTTGTGCTGCTAAAGCTCTTGTAAAACCTAAACCATTCCTGGTAAATGTGTTAGTACTGCATGAGGAAATCAGGGGCTGAATCTGAAGCAAACCTTTGAAGGCATATATATAAATATATATGTATACAAATAAATATACAAATATATATATTTATATGGGACTCAGAGAGAGCTTGGATATGAAAGTGGAACCTGGTTGTTCCTTTCAGTATTCCTGCAATCAGAACCGCAATCCTGAGCATCTCAAACTTTTGGGAAAATCTAAAACCAGATGTGAGCCCCATTTTAAAACAAATGTAATTTAATGAAGCTACATTAATTTGCAGTTTTAACTCAGAGGCAGAAGATCTGAAAACCCACTATGGGAAGAAAGAATAGAGACAACAAACATATTGTCTAATGAAAATGTCAGATTAATTTAATCAGGGAGGTTCTTCAAAGTTAGTAACAAACATTAATGGTATTAGGGAATCATCCATTCACCTGGAGAATCCAGATGGAAGAGATGTGCCTCCATGGGAATAGAACCATGGGAGTATGAGGGCATATTTAAAAAGAACAGTTCTCCCAGTGTGGAGGAACAACCTAACCCACAGGTTCCTTTTACAGAGGATAAGATCCCAGGATTCTGCCCTAGGATCATCCCTGGTTGTTTACCCAAGGAGAATGTTTGGAGACTTCGTGCCTAACCAAAGAAGACAAAGGCTGAGCTTTCTTTGGTGAGAGGTGGCTGATAACCCTGTACAGCCCAAGCTTCTTGGGCAGGCACTGGGCTTGTGCTGGCCCAAAACACCAGGCACTGCAAGAGTAAGACTTGTGTTCCAGCAGTGAAAATTTCACATAGTAATAGCTCAGGTTAATTCCTGTAATTCCTCGTAGGACTATCTCAATCCAGTATTAATATGCAACTTCCTAACTGAGAATAATACAGAAGGCATTTAAAATTTGCATGGAGGAATGGAATTTGTAAGTGCTTTTCTGTGCTGTCATTTTTTGTCCTATCAGAATAGTCATTGAGGTGATTTAGTAATCCATGAGTTACAGGAGCCTGGTTGCATTGATATGCTGGTTAGAAAGCTAAATGACAAAGGTTTTCTTTAGAAATCTTCAAAAGAATATGTAACTCACCAGAAAAAGAAAGTGCAAAGCAATGGTTCGGGTTGGAAATGGGACAGGAAAAGAGCAGGGTTTGTGTGGGGCTGGAAGTGGGGAAGGATGTGTGTTATCCTGATGGCATCCCTGAGGGATGGGGGTACCTGAGAACCACGGCTTGTAGTGGGACCACTTCAGGCATAGGTGAGAAAATGCAGAATAAGGAGTGTGGAGAAAAGAACTGGACTGATGTGGAAGAGGAAGAGGATGTAGAAGAACCAGAACAGACTGAGAACAAATTTGCAGGCCACTGTAGAGTTTCAGTACAAGAAGGAAATTATTGCTGGAGAAGGAAAAGAGCTCTTAGGGCACAGCATATGTTTAGAAAGAAAGGGAGAACAGCGAGGTATTCACCAGCTCTTTTGAGTAAAACAGGAGGAGACAGGAAGGTTGCAGAAAATTACATATTTAGATATGAAGGATATGCATTGGGATTTGCATTCAATTCTTCTCCGATCTTACAAGCTAGAATTACCTCCTATCACTGTGGGTTTGCCAAAATATAAAAGCAAGGAGAAAAGATAATACAGTGGTGGAGAAAGTTGCAGTCTTCCCTCTCTTGGAGACCATGACAGCCTAAATATTAGCTGGAGTCATCCAGCAGATGAAAGGTGGATGCCTCTGTTTGACAGGGTTGCTTTGGAAACCTGGATTTAAATGAAAATAATTTAAGGTACCCATGTTTATGCAGCCCTAGGAAAGGGATGGGTTGGACTTACAAAGCCCTACCTCTGTAATTTGTGTGTGTAACTGGCTCTGTGAGCACAGGACAGAGCAACTAACATCTCTTAGCAATCAGTAGTGTTGCAAATGGCAAGTTCAAGGAAAAGGGACACAGTTCAGAGGACATTTTATATCTTAATCTAATACATGAGAAACTACTCGGGTCTGTTTTAATTTTGGAAACTGCTACACGTCATGGACTTAGGCTTGAAAGAGCAGCCAGTCTGCAGGGTGTGAGACAAACTCAGTGAGACCTGACCTGTGCTGGCTTCTCAGGCAAGGCATGAGTAACCCATAAAGAATTAAAAATATTTTTGGCTGTGAATGAAAGCAGCAATGTACCAGTCAGACCAGGACAGCGAGTGAAAAACAATTCATATCTTTCAGACACTTAAAGCACAGGAGTCAAGAGCGTTAACCCCGCTGGAAACCCTGGCAGGGAGTGCTGTGAGGAGCTGCCTTCGAGGCACCATAAATCTGCAGAGCCTCTAATGCATCCCACAAGTACCCCTGTTGTTTATTTAGCTCTCCCTTAGCTGCAGTATTACCAGGTGTTCTGTGTATACCTGGAGCCATCAGAGCTACGCTAACACAGGGTTCCTTTTCAGCACTCTGCAGCTACATCCCATTATCTCCCCATGGCATTTCACTGGATACCATCCAGAGGTTCAGCATCAGTGTCTGACAGACACAGCACTCCTTAGGGAGCAGTGCCAGCCAGGCCACGTTCCCTCTCCGTGTTCAGGCCCGAGGGGGTGATGCGGCCTTACCTGCCCTGCTTCAGCTGATGTGCACTCCGAGCCACATCTGCTGCTGACCTGCAGCAGGAACTGGGGGAGCTTTAAGATCCCTTCCAGCCAAACCATTCCGTGATTATTTGTGATTTTTTAATAATCCCCCGAGGTTCCCCTGGACAAGCTGTAGGACTTCCCACGTGGTCAGACAAAGCAGGGATATGGATTTCTGTTGCAGTGGGGAGCTGAGGTCTGGGGAACTGAACTGAACTGTGCTGGCAGGGAGCAGGGCTGTTACTGGAACTGACCTCCAAACCTGTCCTTCCTCTGCCTCAGCCACAACTCTGCTGATTCTCCACTAATGCTCTTGCGGGGTGTTCATGGATTCGTGAATATAAAAGTTATTAGGTTCCTGCAGCAAATGTTCTTTGGCAATTAAAGCACTAAAGACCTAATTTTTTGTTCTTCTCTCTGTGAAAAGAAACTCTTGGCACATCAATACAGTCACTTAAAGCTACATAAACTTCCATCTATGGTTTCTGGTGGCTTACCTGACTCATACCACCTTGCTTATCCCACTCTTTGTTCTTGGAATAGGGTTTCCTAAATCCATGGACCGTGTGGCTTCTGTGGCACTGTGTGATCCATTTGGCTGGTAGCAGTAGCAGAGACTCCTACATCTCAGGGGCAGCACCTTATCTGGGGGCTATAAAAGCTTTTCTAACAGCTTTTATTTTTTTTTTTTTTTTAATCCACATGGAATGCTAGACCAGGAGAGATTCAGAAATGCCAATTCCAGGATAATTGTTGGTGCAGGAACTGGGTTGTTCACTGTCAGTGGAGGGCAACAGCAGAGCAGGAACAGGATTACGGATGTTCTCCTTCCCTGTGAAGGGAGTACCATGAACAGTTCAAGGCCATGGACTGTTCTGGTCTGATTTACTCCTTCTTCTTCTCTCAGTTTCATTTTAATAGTGAATCAAAGAAGTTTTGCATTACAGAAAACTTACTGCCCACCGAGCTCATCTGCTCCATGAGTACACCTGAAGACAAAAGGGTCCTGGCATAGAGAGGTTTATTTTAAGCAGCTGAGTTTCACCTACGCCTGTCACTGAGTAATTGTTACACCTACAACAGCTCCCCTCTCCAAAAAAAAAAAAAGAGTCACACAAGAAAGTTTAAAAAATACTATCTAAGCTTTGTAAAACATAAAGGCTTCATTTTACAAGCTGAAGTCCATGGGTAAGTGAGCCAGCTAACCTCTACGATAGATTTATGCCAGCAGCATTATCTAGCCTGGGACTGCAAGGATATAAAAGTCAGGCTTTCACAGTAGTCTAAGGCTAATGATTAAAGTGTGTGTGATGGTAGTCACAGTAACAGCCCTGAACAGGGAAGCACCCGCCTTTCTCTTAGGTGTTTGACAGCCTGATATTAAAGACCTGCAAGTGTCAGAAGATGTAGGAAATCAACTGGCCTCTTTGACAGATTCTACAGCATAGTGTTTGTGCTGTCAAGGCAGTGAATATGACAACCCAAGGAATGACAGTAATAGGAATGTTTAGTTAAGGGAACAAGCTGAACAGAGATGCCACTGTTGACAATAACATGCTCGTGTTAGAGGCAGCCTCTTTGAGCTTTTGCTTGGTGAAGATTTCATTAAGGCCAGTTTTCTACCTCTTTTGTTTTGTTTTGTTTTCAGTCTTCCTGTGTGTGTGTCTGTTTTTACAACCATGGTAAAATACTATTGAGTTGTAATGTGGAAGAAAGATAAAAGTCATTCTGCAATGCTCTGTTTCACTGAAGTTATTGCCACAGTGTAGGCAACATCTGAAGGCTGCATTGATTAGGATTAAAAACTCCTGATTTTTTTATCCTGAGCAAAAGACAACAACTGAAGAGTTGAGAGAGCTGACGTATGAGATTAAGGAGGGCATTGAGCCTGTCTGTTTGGCTACCTAAAAATGAGATAATTTGTTCAAGATAGTCCTACAGTGAATGGAGAGTGGGGACCCAGAGGGCACATTTTATCCCACTCACCTTTCCTGTCACCACAGAAAATGCCCAGACAGCTACAATAGATGGAGCATGGCAAAGTCAGGGGGATAACTTCAGTCTAAGCTGGAGGAACATGCAGCACAAGGCAGGCCCAGCTTCCCCAGCCACCTCAGCAGGGCTGTCACCAGCCCCTCATCAGCCTCCCTCTCCAGGGAGTATTGTGTACTGAAGGATTTGGCTTGACAAAAACCAGAATACACATTACATTAGATCATCCTCTAAGCTTGAAGTAATAATGATAGCAACAAATGAGCTTTAAGGACAAAACAGAAGTGTTTCCTGATCTTATTTGCTAGGAAAGATGGATGAGTGCAAAAAGCATTAGGAATCCATGGTGTTTACCCAGAGCTTCTGCTCTGGTCTGGGCTCATAAGGACACCAAACCTCTCTTTCAGAGGTAAACCTGTCATGTTCAGAGGTAAAACACTTAAGCAGAACATTGTGAGGTAAAGCAAAATAAATGTTATTTTTCCTCAGAAGTGCTTTTTCTCTGAAGTAGGACTTTTCATGACTGCTGCTTGAACTCTGAAAGGAAACTGAAGTTTGGCTTCCAGGTCTGCATGGGCAAACCCTTTTGGCTGTGTCCACCTCTGTCTCAGGCTTTGATCACCTGCAGTGGTTATTAGCTGTGGTCTAAGAACTGGCTCTGGGGGTCAAGAGATCTGTATAAAAAAGAAAGTGCTAATTACAGTCCATTTCAATAAGCTTAGAAATATAGCGGAGACAGGTCCATTATCTCAGAGTTAATAGGGTTACAAAACGTTGATGATGCACACGATCTGCTTTGCTAACAAACACTGCTGAAATTATGGATTGTTGCCACAGCATGAGAGTTGCACCAAATGATTAAGACTTGGGTTTAATAGAGGTCATTGCCTGTGCAAGTCCGACTTTGGATGGTATTTAAGTGCCTGGAGATGGATACAGGTGCCGAGTTCCACTTCCAGAAGCCCTGGCTCACACGTCTGCCAGCAGTGCAGATTAGGGAATTGCCTTGGAAAATTTGTTGGAGGTGCCAAAGTTTTGTTTTGAAGTTTTGTGTGGGATTTATCCTCACCCTGCCTCAGCTGGCAGAGAATGAGCTGTGCAGGGTCCCTCTGTCAGCACTGAGCCCTTCTCCTGTCTCAGCCAGGCAGGAGTTGCCCAGGGAAGGGAGGGTTCCTCACTGGGAGCTGCAGAAGGAGCCCAGATGAGCTCCCTGCTCAGCTCGGGTACCGCTGTGGGATGGCAAGGTTAGATGAGATGAGTCCCACTCCCTGTCAAAAAGTGATTGCACATCTGGTCATTCCTTTAGAGTTAATGGAAAGGATGATGCATATGCTGTCCAAGGGAAAAATAAATCATTGTTCACATCCTGGTCTCATCTCCTGTAACACAGGCATATCCATCTTATCGCCTGCGAGAGGGAGGAGGATCAGGGAGGCTTTAGCTGAATGACTGCAGGCATCTGAAAATAGGGAGTGGGGAAAAGGAGAAGGAACAGAGTGTTCATACAAAGGTTATCTTCTGTTCTCTGAGTGCTTTTAAAACGGTGTTTCCATTAGTCAGAGCTCTGTTCCTGCATACCTGGAATGTTTCTTCTCCTTATACACTGCTCGACTTCACTGAATTCTTAACAATGAGACAGCGATGCCTAAAATACATACAGTGCAGTCAAGGAGGAAGTTCAGAGGAAAGCATGGGTTTGCACCCAAATCTGTATTCAGGGACCTCACTTGTAGCAGCAACTAGAATAATTTTCAATTTGTGGTGACAGCAGTTTTGCTGCGACTTAATTTTTCTCAGTTAACCCGTCAGTAAGTTTTATTTTTCTTAATGAAAATTTTTATTTAACGTAAGTGCAACTCTTGAAACACCCAAGAAAACAGCTAATGTGTGATGGAGACAATAATACATGTACTACAGAACTTGATGTGCCACTTCCAATATATAAGTTTAACAGAAGAGAAAAGCTTGTTCTTCAGAACAAGATTTTAATGGGAACCTTAACCATGCTCTGGAGCACTTGCCATCACATAAAAAGTCATTCAGAAAGTTTCTTTGCAGGCAGAGCTGCAGCTTGGCAACCTCTGCAGATAATTTTATGGTGATTTATTCCTTTTTGAAGAGCATCAGGTGATACTGATCTTTACTCTTTTACTCCGCTGCTTTCTTAAAATGTGACATTTTTGTCATGTTGTTGCCCTGGGCAGCACAAGCACAACCACAGCAACACCATTACTGATGTCACCTCAGGAGTTTCTCAGCCAACAAGTTATTGCTCTGCCGGGCTCCAGGCAGCTCCCTGCTGATGGAGTGTCACTCAACACCTTCCCTGTTAGTGGGGATATAAAAACCAAGTGCTGCCTTCTGGGATTTTTGATTTCAGAACAGCTCGGTGGGACTGAGGTCCCACACTTTGTAGCAGTCCAAGGATTTTTGCCACAATGTCTTGGTCCTCATTTGTTTTTTAACTCAGGGTAGATTCACTTGGAAACACAGACCTACATGTGTGCCCACATACAGATATTATAAGTAACACTGAAAGCTAGACAAATGCCTTCCTAGTACAAGCACAAAAATATTCGTCTTTGGTAGCAATTTTCATAAAAAAACATCCAGTCCTAGACAGAAGGTGTTTTCCTTTTATTCTCAGCATATTATTTTTAATATATTCTGAATATATTCAAGCATGCCTCATTAACACATCCAGAAAGGTTTTGACATCTTGAAGACTCTGCTCCAAAAGTTTCTGCTCTAATACTTTCTGCTTTGTTTTGAAGCTATTTTAAAAATCAAAAATGCTACCAAAAGGACAACTAAAATGTAGTATAACCAAGCTCAGGTCCAGCTGAAAGGGAGCTTTACACTAATGGTCTGGGTCTAAAAATCCGTATAAAAGGGCTTGAAGTTCTTTTATATAAAGGATTTTCTCCTATCAGATAAATGCTTTCTTTGCTCTGAGTAACTTTCTGGTGATTTCTTGCTTGAAAAAGGATTTGTTGAGTTCTGAGATCTCTTTAAGCTCCAGGAATAATGCCCTTTCAACTAGGTCACATTTTCCACGCAGTAAGAAGTTCAGAGAAGCCCTCTCTTTCCATTGCCCAAACGTTCCTCTGCACCTTTACCCTTTTAAGGGAAATGCATAAGGCCACATCCTGCTGCACACTCATTTATCATCCAGGCCAAATCTCTACATGCAGATTTTTAAAGATGTGAATTGAATTTCTGTTAACACACTGCCTGGGTAATTGGAGTTTTTCTGTGTTCCAGGGGAATCACTTTCCACCTTTGTAAATGTCTATTGAATAATTTGTCTAAAAAATTTCTCTGCCTTACTTTTCTGTTATTACCTTCCTCTAGGACTTGGGTCTAGGAAACCTGCACTCTGTGCCCCTCCTCAGCCTAAAAAGCTGCCTTTCTCTTTAAGGTCTGCCTGTTAGTGTAGTGCAAAACGCCAAACAAAAGGGGATTTGCTCATTAGAGGAGCTTGTGCTGTAACTCATTATTGCAGTAATGGATGTGTTGGAGATGCCCTGATCCTGCCGTCATTTAAGCACATGATTGCAGTGGACTGAGTGACTTCACACATCTAAGCTGAGTCACGACTTCAAGTGCACACCAAGATGAGCTAATTTTCCCTAATATACTTCACCAAATCTGTGTCTATTTAAAACTTCTAAAGTCACTAGAGAGAATGACAAAAGGGTTTTATTTTGGTATCAGTATATTAAACACCTGTGTCAGCAGATTCTTGGATCTCTTCTGTCTTTCCCAACTTGTCTTTTGGTCTCCATTACTGAGAGTATTTAGTGAATTGCTGCAAGTAAATGACAACCTGCTCAGGATGATTTTTCTGTGGCCTCTCCCGTGAATGATGTAAATAAACAGAGTGTGAAGGCAAAGGGAGGAGGGGATCACCATTATTTCCAAGAGAAGAATGTTTAGGAGGTTTTACTCACATTTGAGAATAGAGAATTTATAGCCATGTCTAAAAAGTGCATTCCAAAGAAAAACGTAGTGTATGAGAAAGAGTTACTGTATTAGTAAAGCAACTGATGCTTTCCTCCTGTGGTTCAGGTGAGGACCCGAGCCCACCCAGTTCACATTTCTCCATTAATGTAATCCATTAGGGTTGTGCAATTTGTAACCTTATAGTGAAGAGAAATTCCTTTTAAAAAGGGAACAGGAAAGAAAATATGTTTGATACAATGTGCTGTAGAAGAAACTAGCAGCCTTTGGTAAGTAAGGTTCAAAAAACCTCATTAAATATATTCAATTGACTAAAACTTACGGGCCAAAACTAAGCTAAATTACATTCTGACTATTCTTGAACAGAGTTTAAAAGTTCTGAGTAATGACAGTGGTTGAACCATTAATGTAAATCCTTAAAATATAAGTAGTTTCTTGATACTTCCCACTTTGGGGCATCTTTAGAAAAAGCCCACACAACAAAACCAGATGCTGCTCTACATTCAGAGGAGAAATCAATGGATGGGATCAATATTCCCTCCACAGGTAATAAATGCTGAGAAGCATTTCTGTCTATCTAAATTGATCCTAGAGAATTCTTTAAATTGGTTCTGATGTGTATAAAAACCATTTCCCTATTGATCAAGGCTTTTCTTCCTTTCTTTCTTTGATATGTTATTTCATCTCTGCCATCAGAAATGGTCTCGGCCTTCTCCATACAGTTATGATAAACAGAATTTCTCAAATCCATGCGAGGTTATATTTTTAATGAAACAAGAAATAGCTGGGTTTGTCTTTGAAGATGAATGCCTTGGGTGCAGTTAGGCAGCACAAGTATTTTTTTAACTGGGAAAGTTACAGCTGAATCATTTGCAAGGAAGTCTAAAGTAGCTGCTGTACTTTTAATAGCAGCAACTGCCCAACTCCTGCACCTCGACTAGTCCATTTGCTCTGGAAGTGAGAGCTGCTGGAACAGAGAGGAGAGTTTTTGATCTGTCACTGTCCTTGTTCTGCTCTGTGTGTGAGCAGAAGAGTTCCCATTGTTTGCTGAGTCTGTGGAAAGAAATTACTTGGAGCTGGCCAATGGTGCCAGTTACCAGTATGGAATGTCTCAGCTACAGGCAGCTGTGGACTTGTGACTTTTGTTATTAATATTGACCACGCTAGACTACTCTAGAAACATTAGGTACTTCCCTGCTCAAACAGGAATTTTCAGATTACTAGGTACTGGAATGTTACGTAATTTGTAAATTAATTTGCCCATAGAATAGTTTAAGTGTTTCCACATGCCTACAAAGCGCCTGCCAGGGAGAAGTGGTGGTGTGGTTTGTTCCAAAGATGTCACTGTTTCCCGCTGTTTGAACATGGAAAGCAGTACTTAGTGTGGTCTTGGCAAGGTCTCACTCAAAATTCATTGTACAAAGAAGGCACCAATCATGGCTGTGGTTTCTGTTAGGCCCTTGTGAAATATAAATTGTCAAACTGTCTTTTGACAAGAACAGGTTTTGTTCCCTCTACCCCAAGTAATTTGGAGTCATCAACCCAGCAAATTAATCTTGTCTAGTTCTGTCTTCTGAAGAAATGCAGTAACAAATTAGATTGCTTCAAGACACCAGCATTATTTTGAATTTATTCACCACTTCAAATTAGGGATGGATTTCATACTGTAGTCACAGGAGTGGCTTTGCTTCGTTAGGATTTACATAGCAGGATAGGTATGCAAAGTTCCTTGCAGATGAGAAAAAGCATGTTACTTACTGATACTGAACACAACTGAGCCCCACTGAGCAAAACAACTTTGCTTTTAAGCTCACATGTTTAGGTCACTGTGCAGACTACAGTAAAATTACCTTCCTTCCCTCCTTCCTTCCCTCCTTCCTTCCTTCCTCCCTTCCTTCCTTCCTCCCTCCCTTCCCTCCCTCCCTCCCTCCCTCCCTCCCTCCCTC